>JAUEKX010068468.1:0-13118 GCA_031834005.1 Dendronotus venustus
ATACATGAGTTATATGGTATCAAATCATAATAAAGCATATACAAAGTTTTTAGGGAAAATGTTTTAGAAAATATTGTTGAAAAAATTATTGAAGTGGAACCTTTTGAAAAAGTGACATATTAATGGTTTCCACATTACGGAATAAACATCAAAGCAAAGTACAGATGGCTTCCACATTACAGAATGAACACCAAATCAACCTATAGACGGCTTCCATGTCTGACATGTGTTCGAGTCTTTGGGTGACCGAAACCCTCGGGCGCAATGAAAGTGAATGCCGGCATATTATGGAATAAATTTCAAACCATCCTATATACCACATTACGGAATGAACATCAAAACAAAGTATAGACGGCTTCCACATTATAGAATGACACAATTTTAAGTTTATACACATACACAATTTTTAATGCAAAAACTCTGATTTCTAACCAGATAGAGCCGATATTTAGTTCTGAACATAATAAATCGTTTTAACAATAGTATTATAAAACTTTGAAAACTTTCTTATAAAAACTAAGTTTGGATCATTTACACGCGTCGGTGATTCCATTTATTTGCAAAATAACACAGATTAGCGCTAACACCAACGAACTAGAAAGTTTCTAGCTCGTTGCTTCCACATTACAGGATTCACAGGTTCAGTAACCGCCTCATCCAATTCATTTGATTTTTGTACATAAAACACGAATTGAAAAATGCACAAAAACACAATGTTTAAAATCATTTTGTTGCTTGATGTTATGATTTCTTTCGATATAAAACAATTCTTATTCATATAAATTTACAACACTTTGCTCTCCTAAAGAAAGTAGCCGTTTTTCTGGAAGGGTGAAACATTTATTCAGGATCTCCTAATATGGCAGTCCACTGGGAACCATACTTCTGCGAACTATTTTTAAAAAATCTGTCTTCAAGACAGATCACTGCCCCTCCACTGCATCCTTACTTCGATTCTCTTCATGCTGGTCAAAGTATCTGTAAATTTTCCTCGTGCAAAGTGGTCGACGATAAGCAACTTGAAAATCTGGTTCTTCAGTTCTGAACACAGTTTTTACCTTTTCCAATATGCATTAGGAGATGAGTTCTCGTTCATTGCACTTTTTCCTTTCTCTGCAACACATCTTGACTGCAGTTTTAGGGAACATTCAATAATTACGTCACGCTAAATTTGCCATTTTAGACCCAGCCACAGCAAGCTTTTTATGTTTATATTCGTTCAGAATTGAAGCTGTTTAATAATTTTTTCAGATCCAGTTCAGTTGTTTATAAATGAGTTGCTTATAAAAAAATCATATACCATGATTTATGCAGAGAAAATCTATTTTTTTATCTTTACAAAATATAGTGTTAAAATATTATATAAAAAAATCTGTTTCTGTGTGGGTAATGTTTATAATGTTATTTATAACGTTTATAGAAGAAATATAGACTATTTATAATAAACAATATTTTCTCTGAACATATAACAATTAATACTCTTTTTGGTTTTTACATAAAAATAATAATAATCCCGAATTAATAGAATTTTTTTATCAGAATTAAATTTAAGGATGAGGCTGGATGTGCATGACGAGTTTTCTAAATGCAGTGTTTTTTTCGAGATTAACAGACTCAAAAAAATTCACCCAATTCTTCTGATCAGCTAAGTTTGAAAATAAGCACTGCTTCTTGTTATGATGTGTTTAAACAGGGAAAAACTAAATTTTGCACTCAATTCGTCTTTACTAACTGATAAAGAAATTCAGTTATTTTGGCAAAATCTCAGCCTCAACGTTCTTTTAAACTAGATTTATATATATAATTGACGCGTACATAATACACATTCAGATTTCACTTGATTCGAACATCCGATATTCAGAGCAAATACCTTGAGTTTTAAAAACAAAATAATTCGAACAAAAAATTTGGTCCCGTGGGTGTTCGAATTAGCGGATGGGTTGAATGTTTACGTTTTTCCTTTTTTAATTCGTATTTTTGTAATCCATAATATTTACATTGCGGAGACAAAATAAAAAAGAAACCATGTTTGACTGACGAAAAACTGTATCTTAACGAGGTTTGTGGATCCATAATAATCGACAAACCAGCTAGCGAAGTCCACACCCCCTCATTGGGGCTAAACCAAGTTTTACGAAAAATCTTTCTATCACACTTACCAGCATAAATGTGTTTACAGATTCCATTCAAATTAAACCGTCCTTATAACAATAAAACAAAAGTTGAAGTTTAAAAAAAATCCATCAAAATCTTATGAAGAAAAAAGTAATCAGAAATCCAAAATTTTAAATAGATAAAATAATCGGACATATATATATAAAAACAATAAGTCTAAATATGCACTTAAGATTTGAATAAATTTTATTCTTGACAGGTAGCAGAGGCGTCAAACATAGAAAGTAAAAAAGTAGTGGTATCCTTGAAAAAACCTCAAGATATTTAGAGCAATCATTATATTGTAAAGCTTTTTCTGGCAAGTAAGTAAGAAATTTCTCATACCGGTGTGGCAAAGCTCAGTTACACTAGTAGGTTACGACAAATTCTGCCAACGGAAAAACACAATAAGTAAACCTTTGTTCTCGTTACGCTTTTGCCAAAATTTACTTTTTAAAAAAGTTTTATGAAGTGGTTGACAAAGTTTTTATAAATCGTTTCATTGAAAATGTCAGTTACATTCTCTAGTTTTTAAAAAGCGGTGATCGAAGTTTCACTCAATAGTAAACAAAGCATGAAATTCTCGTTTGCTTCTACTAAGGCTGTTGCTACATCATGGCATGGTCAAGTCCCAAGGCTATGGTTACATTTCAAAGGTTTTATGAAGCAGATGATTGACATGCTAAGGTTCCAGTTACAATGTAAAGGTTTTATGAAGCGGCTGATGGATCATTTCATCTACATCAAAGGCGTCGGAACCAGTAGCGCCGCCAGCAGCCGTTTGCGTTTCCACAGTTGAAGTGGCACAATCATTGGTTTGTGTGGTAGTGGTTTGACTGTTGTCTGTATGGAATTCTTTATTATCTCGTTTAGGCGATGAACGCTGACGAGTTGAAGCGGGCGATGCTTCGTGTATGAGGGTGGAATTGGAAATGGTTTTGTACCAACCGTTTTGTGTGTTCACGTGGCCGTTAGGTATAGCTGGACAATGAAATGAAAGTTTAAAAGATTTATTCCACAAAGATTTTAAAGACAAAAATTAAAAAAAACATAATTAAAACTGCACCAAAACTTAATTTAAGTTTAATTTAGTTTTAAAAGAAACAAATGAATTCAGCCTTAAAATTGCAGTTTTGTAATATTTTTAAGAACTATTACGTCAAACGCACATTCCCCAATTTAGTACGAATAAGGTATATACTTATTTGTGTTAATTTATATTTTTAATTTATATTGAAGAAAACCATCAGGATGATGAGGCCAGCCCTACGTTCGTTCTCACTAATTTCTAAGATCAACTCTATTCCACCTTCTTCGTACCAACTAAAATACATACCCTCAATATGCACGGAGCCGTTCATCGCACTGTCCCCCTCCGAGAAGAAAGTGACAGAGCGTAGCTTCGAGCTGGCCCTCGAGTTCTTGTCGGGGCGCAACACCAGTATGTATAGCTTCATTCCGAACAAACCCACCAATAGAGTCAATGCGTTCAGTATGTGATCGAGCATCAGGAAAACTACCCTATGCTCAGAGCTTATCCCGAAATAAACGGGGAGGAAGGCGCACCAGATCACGATGGTCGTGTACATCACGAATCCGATGTAACGCGACTCGTTGAAGTTCGCGGGCACCTTGCGCGTCAGAAACGCGTAGTATGTACAAAGTATCACGAGGATGATGTTGTAGATGAGTGTCCCGTACAAATCGTAAGTTTCCGATTGGCACATCCGGTAGCCTTTATCGGGATCAATGTCATAGTTCACGTAGGAGATGGGTAGTGCATCCTCTTTCAATATATCCTTGATAAGTCCGATAGAGGTGATCAGGATTTGCGGCATCATAAAGAACGCCGTCAGGATCAACTGCCAGTTCGGCGTCAGGAATAACAGGTCCTGTTTCCCGGTGAAAATACGGGCGATCCGGTTAGTTTTCACCAAGAGCGAGCCGTAGCACAGACACAGGAATATGCCGAAGTTGAACCTGTAGATTCCGCACACGATCCCACTCGGTTCCGGTAGCATAAAGAACGGGTTGCAGAACAACATAAAGATCCCCAACAGTAGGAGGTAGGTGAGCTCGCGCCCGGAAGCCTTCACCAAGGGCGTATCGTTATTCTTCAAGAAGATACGTGCAGTGTAGAGCGTGCATAAAACACCGATGGTCGATAGCGTAGCAATCACCACCTTCCACGGCAGCTGTATATGTTCGATTGGGATGGGCACGCAGTCGGTGGAATCCGTATTAGCCTCTTCCCCTTCTTGACAGTCTTCACACGTGTGGTTAGTCGTCGTGAAAGCACGTTTACCGCACTTCTTACAACTCCAACAACAATGCTTGTTGTGATTGTAATCGCGACCGTACCCTACTTTACACTCAGGTTTGCAGGTGCTCTTACCGAAAGCACTTTTGAGTTTAGCCTGTTCTTTTGAAGTAAAGTTGCAATTGCCATCGCTCCACTCCCCAATGATCTTTTGCTTTTCGCTGTCTGGGAACCAGATAATGTCGTAAGCACCGCGCTCAGCGCTCTCGTTGAAGGTGATGTTGCCGGAGCGGCCTTCGAAGTTAACAGGCTTCAGGTAATCCTCAAAAAAAGTTCGATTCTTCAAGTTCATGTTGAGCAATTTGGTTGTGTTCCCACCGAACCTATGATAGAGTACATTCCTGATGGCGTGCGCATACGCATAAACCGCGTCGATCGTGTACGGGACTTTGTCATCTTGCTCGCAGTTTTTGTCAGCTTTACATTTCTCGAAGATGTTTAATTCCGTGCAATTGGTGGTGCTGTATTCAGGGTTGTTCTTCTTACACGATTCCTCCCAAAAGTGGGCGAACCATGGGTTCTCGGTATTGCTGATGTCCGCCGGGTTGAGAGCGTGGTACTCTTCGAAGAAATCCGAGACTTTACTGTTGTCGTAGGCCAAGGCGAAGATTATCGACTTGTTCGTTTTTGTGCCCGAGATGGTGGAGTCTGAACCGATCAGACGGAACTGCGGATATTTAGATTCGATTTCTTCAACGAGTTCAACGACATCGGGAATCTCGCAGTAACACACGATACCGACTACGTTCGGGTACGATTCGGCAAACTCCTTTAGTACAATTTTCATTGAAGTCCCTTGAAATGTGAATAGAACAACCTGGTGAGTATAGTTGAAGAATATTATTATATTATCGCAAAAAAAATTGTTCATCGGACATTATTATCTTATCATTCATAATTTTGCGAACGCTTAAATCAACTTTCAACTTTCTTTCGGACTTTCAATAACAAAGATTCTCGGTCTCCTGAGAATTAATGAAATAGTAAAACAATTTAACTTAACAAATGTTCGAGATAAGCGGAGCTTATAAGCTCTGGCCTTTTATAAAAAGAGGGCTTATGATGCGTGGATGGGCTTATACACTGGTAGGAAAAAAATAAAAAGTAAGAAGGAGGAGCTCATCAAAAGTTTCTTTCTTGAAAAGTAAAGACAGTGTAATCCCAATAACTCGAACTTCAATCAATGTCAATAAATTGTTATGGTTACTTCTTTTAAAGGGATTCATCTATGCCAAAACAATCATCGAAAGAAGCCTAATCGTGGAACACAACTGCAAAACATTTCTTTGCAACAATGCATAAATCTGAATGGATTCATATTCGTACAGATAGGATGGCTCAAAACCTGGAACTTTAAATGGCAGTAATTTTGATTTTGATGTAGGTATTTTTAGAATAAGTAACATTTCGTAGACAGTTTATGGTTACTTTCGAACATAAAAAGATTTCTTTTGACGTCCATGAATCCCTTTCATTTCTTTAATTTGACATATTATTACAAAAATAATACGGACACTATTTTAATAATGCCATTATTTAATACCATTATCTACCTTTCTTCACTTTTCTTTGGTCAACTACACACAGATCTGTATTACGTTTCTCAACGGCGTCTTGGAACGACTCGAACCCATACTCTCCATAACTACCGACAGAGTAGATGACGAACACTGACTCCCAGCCAAGCGTGTCGACAATGAAATCAACCATGGCCTCTGATTGGAAACGATCGGGTGGTACTGTGCGCAATAAGAAATCGTATTTCTCTTGGTTAGTCAACTCAGTACTGGTCGCCGCATAGGAAACCTGATATGGCAAATCGAGACAAGAGTATTAGCCATCAAAAGTGTAATCTTACGAAACATGTAGCTGAATATTTGAGAGAAACTTATCAGAGGTGTATTTAGAACAATAGCACCACTAGTCAAACCTCTATGGAGGATAATTACAAGAAAGAATAATGTCATTCTTAGTAAAAGATGTTCTCCTACGCATGCTTAAACATTTGCTTATTTAGAAGGGAGAGAGCCTTTGCTATAGATTTCATCAATATTCATCCTCAGGAAATCCCTAACAAACTGAACAGAACTCATTTCGTGGTTAGTCTAGATTCTGTTATCATAAAAAAAAACCGTCTAAAAAACACGTAAGTAACGGTAAAAAATGTTAGTAGAAAAAAGATGTAGGAGATAAGACACAAACAAATTGTTTACAAAATAATTCTGGCGACTTCGATTTTTACGGCACTGTATATCATATTACTATCTTATTTTTAAAGGTGACAAAATTAAGAATGGACATACAATTTGGGCTATTGTTTTAACGTGGTATTAACATCCATACACCGCTGTTCTAAAATCGTATGGTGGCTGGGCAGTAGTCATTAAATTATAGTAGCCCTGAATTAAATGAATTTCCAATCAAGACTAATAGCACACAACGTTAGAAACGTCATTCGTCATTATGGAAGTTGATAAGACGTCAAGACGTTGAAACGACATCGTCGACCACATTTAAAATGATGAAATCACAAATACTTACGGCCTCCAAAATTTTCGCATTTTCAAAAACAAAGAATCGTCAAAACAAAGAATAAGAAGAGAGGAAACGAGAAATAATGAATCTTACCAACGGAATCTGAAACAACCTCAGTAGGTTAGCTACAGCAGCAGTAAGGAGACTCATGCTCGCGCCCACCACACCAAATATGGGCACACGTCTCTCATCATCCTTACACATGGGCACACGATCAGTCACGAAATGAAGAGCTTCGTCTAGCGCGCGTGTCTCGGTGCCACACGAATCGCGGATCTCGATACCAAGCGTGATGTTGGGGATAAGTTGCTCCTCGTTGATCTAAATCGGCGACAATTATATATTTTAAGGTATCATTATATCTGACAAAGAAAGAATGTAAGAAAGTGTGTAACTGAGATAATGCCTCTATCGAAAATTTTATACATTTACAGAAATTACTAAACGATTTTTTTGTAAGATAAAAAACGAATAGTTAATTTTATTATTTACATTGCTATAAAAATAGAACCCTGATTACAAAAGAAATGATTACAATATGGTCTCTTGGGATTCATAAATATCTGATCACGGGACACTGGCACTTAAAAAATGTAAAGGTGGATGGAAACATGAGCTTGCTTACCTTTCTAATAGCAAATTTCATAGCTTCCACTCTTTGAATGCCAAATGGACTTATTCCAGACTTTTTGCATTGTTTGTTCACCTAACAATGTAATTGAATACATGTAACCTTATGCGTAAAAAGGAAGGGTATACATAAGAAATGTTATCAGGAAAAAATTGAACCCAAGTGTTATTTAGTTGAAAAAAAGCTTTTTCAAGGATAACTACTTTTCTACTCTCTAGATAGTGAGATGTTTGACGAACTCTGGATGCGCCGCTGATGACTCGTAATTAGTTTCTAAAAACTTATGCCAGATACAACAAGTACAATGAATGTCTAAAGATCGACTGGCAAACATCTTAACTTTGCTCGTGAAGAAAATAGTGTTCTGATTTTCATAATTATGTTTGTTGGTAAACCAAATCCCATCATCCTGTGATGCAGGAATTAGGGCAATTCTATTTTTAGAACGACATAGTCACGCATATCTTTTTCTGCAAACCAATCCCGTCATCCTTTACGAGAATTCTATTTTTAGAACCCCACCGTTACGTTATCAGGAATAATTGTTTACCGATCGGGAAAGTACATACGTTTACATGTTTTTTTTATAAGAAACCTGACGAAGGGCCTAGTTCTAAAAAAATACTTTAAATTAAATGTTCGAAAATTAGGTATTAGGCTGCAGTGCAATGACCTCATATACACCAAAACATGATTTACTCTTCATATCATCACTTTCAATTGGTATTCGAAGGTTTCAAAAAGTTTTATATTTTAGAGAGAGTCATAACAACATAGTAGTAAAAGTTCTTAAGTTTTGTAGATTCTACATGAAGGTTTCTTATAAACTGGTTCCTTATATGGAAAAACGTATATAAAACTTCAGGCGTTCTAAAACGAAAATTTATACCTGTCCACCAGAGTCATAGATGGCAACCAATCCACCAAGTTTGATGTCGCCGCTGATATTGACGAAGGGTCTCTTCCCGTAGACAGCATCATTCGCAAACGACGGTGGCTCGTTCCCGAACGATGAAGATAGCGAGTTGGAGGGTGATGATGATGATGATGGTTCGAATGAGTAAATGCAGAAAAGAGGCACAGCACAGATCAACAGGAGAATGACAAGATGGTGGAGCCAATGGGCATGCAACATTACCACATCAAGACCTTGATATAAAAAGTCGTTTCAAAAGGCTTCATTAGAATATGCCCTGCCGGCACACGACGTTAGAACGACGTCATTCGGACGTTATTACAACGTCAAAACGTGAAAACAACTTTTTAACAACGTCACTCTAATGTCGTGGGTAGACTGGGTAGGTGATTATCTGACGGGAAATCACAGTCACAAAACTCTCTATCTATTCACTATATATATTGAGCAATAGATTTTGGATGACGGGCATGATTTTTTTGCCTGTTTACATTATTTTCTTTTATCTTTATCGTTATCATCACACATTGATGTAATGCGATCAAAATCTAGACGATCGTCATAAGAATCAACAGGTTACTCCTACCATGAGAGAAATTACATTCTTAATAAACATGTAAACGATAAACGAAAATTGAAATTGGAAGTGGTTCAATTTTGTTAAAATTCAACATAATGACTAATTAGATAATACTGAATGTGATAATAGCAACAATTTTATTATCTGTTATTTTTGTCCATCACTATCAATTTTAAGGAAAAGTCAAAAAGTGAGGTTAAGTGGTTTGAATTTCGATGAATGTTAGTCAAATGAACGCAAACAAAGATCATGTAGAACTTTTCAAGGAATTGGAATCATTCTTTCTTACCTTAACCCTTTAGCTGCCGAGCTGCTTTCAAATGTAATGTTTGAGAATGCAAAAAAATATAGGTTATCTAAAATGCTATTCATCTCAAAGGTTTACACATTTGCCACAAAAAACATTATTATAATTTAGACATAGAAAGAAAAAAGTTATTTCGGAAAACTCTGGCATTCTAAGTGAACTGTTATTTCTTTTCTTTGGCGTTTTAAATTCATTTACGCGATGTCGGATATATCTGACAATGACATTTTAGCCCACCTTTCGATTTGTCGGATATATCCGACATCGGCAGTTAAAGGATTAAGGCAGTTGGCATTTTTTGGTGTTTTTGAAGATGTCGATACTTTCTTCGAAGGGGGCATATCATTCGGTATATCAAATTTTTTTATCAAATTCTAAGAAATCTGAAATAACAAAAAGGATACAGAGGCCGATTTAGAGGTTTGTAAACTCTGCAAGAGAGAGTGTAAAACACTTATCTTAGAGTGTTTCTGAACAGATCATTATCTTTCTGCTCGACTACACGTGTTTAATGACCCTCTACATCCACCTCTGTCATTCTTTTAATTCTGTGCACGTCTATCAAGTTCCAGAAGGACGTTGTATGGACGTAGATAAGACGTCAAAAGTTGAAACTACGTCGTATGAACGTTGTTTTAACGCCGTGTGATGGGTGGATTAATTTGAAAATCTCACGCATGCGTATTACAAACACTATCATCATTTTACTCAGCACAAAATGAAAGTCACAGATGTTCATCATAGATGTGTAAGACAATAGAAACTTGGTGCTTGAGCTGGCCTCCTTACGTGTGGCTATAGAAACTGATCCAAGTGTTATTCTTTCATATGCTTTGCATAAGGAAAACTCTTACAAGAAAATCACATCTGCGAAGGAGAGTATGAAGACAATATCTTAGTGTTTCTCAACATGTCTTTTTTTCCTCCTGCGCATATGCAACCGTCGGAGTATTCGCTTGTGGTTCACATAGTAAAAATGTAACTGCTCAAAATACATCCTAGTTCATTCAGAATTTCATCTCAATTTAGGAAAACTGGACCAATGCTTTAAAAATTCCTCGTTCAAGGTAGGATTTGCACAGCATGAAACACCTACGTAATGTGTGATACATCTCACTCTCAAAGAGTTACCAAATCTATTCTTATCTGCATGCAACTCTATCGAAATAAAACCAAATGTTTTCGCTGTGGGAAAGAAGGTGAAAAAAAGGTGGAAAAGCTGATAGAAAAGATAATACAGGGTGGTTCACAGAAAATATTCTTTACAACAAAAGAATCTATTGTTTTAACACTATTTTTTTTGGAATCACCCTATAAAAGTAAGAGTCTCAAATTACAAAATTCAAATTTTGAACTGAACCGGCACTTAATGCGCGTTTTTTATTAGGAACTCATTTGAACGCTGATTGATTTTAGAACCTTTTAAGAACATGCTTTACTAAAAAAAAGAGTTTCTATATTGTAAATAAGTAGCCAAACACAATCCTATTTCATAGTTACATTTCCTTGTTCTTAGTCGACTTACTCTACGCATTTACGTTCGTTTATTGCATTTTTTTCAGTTTTATTTTCAGATGTTTTAAGTTTGATTGTCTTTGCATTATTGTCCTTTAATTGTAATTCTTAATGATTGTTTTATCCATCTCACATTTTATATCTAATTGTAGATAGGTTTTTCAGTTTACAATTGCACTTGATAGCTATGTAATGCAACTAGTTTACAAAAAGCTTGGAGGTCTTTTTAACTTCTTTTTTTTGAATAAATAGGCTTGTAAAACATTAATAGAGTTTCCACAATTACTACGAAAATCAAAACAGTAAAATCTCTTTAGCATAAAGAATTAACTCATCATTGAATAGTGCAAAAACCTCCAGTCTACTCACAAAAAAAGTACATTTGAAATAATATTAGCCCTGTGCTTCTTTAACTTATGTAACTGACATTTTTCAATCACACCAAAGCTTTCAAACGTGTTTTAGAATAATAGAGTGCCTAGTCGTCGAGCTCTTTGGAGGAGAATAATATTAAGTAAAATAATGGATTTTTACGTAAAAACATTCCTCCATAGACATTTAATCATATCGAAGTCTCTAACTTCATCATAACATAATACACACACAAGCTGCAAACACAAAAGACTTCGATATGTCTTCTTGACAGTCGATTAACAAGCAATCAAGATAAGAAATCGATAACCAAAACAATTAATTCAATACGCTTTACTTTTCTTATAAGCAACTTGAGGCAGAAATGGCAAAGTTAGCCAGGCAAGAAAATCCAAGAAAACGCGTTGAAATATCGAGAAAGAATAAAAAGGAATTTGTAAAAAATTTGCAGCCGAAACTCGTCTAAAGAATAAGGACCCCTAGTTAGTACATGACGTTAAAACAACGTCATTTTAACGTCCATAAAACGTCCATTAGACGTCGTATCAACGTCCATACAATGTCGCTCTGACATCGTGTGCTGGCTTGGATATGAGATTCAGAGAAATATTAAGGTTTCTTATCAAAAATGTGTACCAGCTACATCTTCAAAATAAGACTGAGTGATATAAGATGAACGAAATACAAGCTTGGACACGAGTCTCAGAGAAATATTAAGGTTTCTTATCAAAAATGTTCTAACTATATCTTCAAAATACTCAAGGCTGTGTGGTAGAAGATGAACAAAATACATGTTTTTTATTTAAAAAAAACACTCCTGGCTGAGTGATTAATCAATAAGAGAACTATCGTTTCCATTTTACCATCAAAATCACCCTATTAGGAAGTTATTATCTAAACTATATACAGAATGCTCTTTTGAGAACCACAAAAAGAAACTACTTCGAGTTACTGGACGAAAATCGGATCAGACTCGAAAAAGTTCTGGAAAACTGTTAACCCTTTTTTTACGAATAAAGTGTTAGCCCAGGAAAAGCTAATACTGCTTGTAGAAGACGACAGCATTGTAAAAAAAGATAAGGATCTAGCCAAAACTTTTAATGAATATTTTGGAAACATTATTAAAAACTTTATTAAAAAGCTTTTGATAGCTCTTCTAGCGAAGAAAACCCAGTTAAGAACTCGATTTTATAATACAAAAATCATCAAAGCATTACACAAATAAAAAAAAATCATAATGCAAACCTGAAATTTAGCTTCAAATCAACAACTAAAGAAATTAAAAAGATCATAATGAATTTGAGTTCTCATAAAGCACAGGCTAATTGAGACATTCCACTAAAAATTGTTAAACAGTTTTCTGAAATTTTCTCTGAATTTTGCTCCAAAAGTATCAATGACTCGTTTAAAGCCAGTCAATTTCCACACATCTTGAAATCGGCAACTATAATACCTATACACAAAAGAAATTCTAAAAATGACAAAAGCAACTATAGGCCTATAAGTATTCTACCTTTAACATCTAAAATATTTGAAAGAATCTACCATAATCAACTTACAGAATACTTCCAGGATATTTTCAACGACCTCCATGCGGCTTTAGAAAAAGTTTTAGCACTCAGATAACGCTCTTGTCATTAGAAGAACTATGAAAAAAGTGCATTGACATAAATGAGTTGTTAGGAGCCTTAATGATAGATCTTTCCAAGGACTTTGATTGCATGTCACACGAACTTCTGATTGCAAAAATGGAAGCATATGGTCTAGATTCGCCCTCTTTGAACCTAA
>JAUEKX010068690.1:0-13110 GCA_031834005.1 Dendronotus venustus
TAATGACAGTTAAGAAGTCGTTAATCGCACGGTTTTATTGTGTTTTGGTAAAAATGTCACTTGAAACGCCTATTGGATCGAAAGAAAATGTTACTGTTAGAGGAGAAATTACTTTGTTAGAGGAGAGATTTGTTACATTTTATTTTGTTTAAGATGGCTTAGTACACGAAAGAAGAGATAGTTACTATGAAAAGTTACTTAGAAACGAAGAGTCCTGATTACGTCATTGATGCATTCTGCAATCAATTTCTTAATAGAAATGTTCCATCAAAATCTACAATTTACCGTAATGGCGAAAAATATTCAAATGAAGGGACAAGCTTAAACCTGTATAAAGGAAGGTCAGGGAGGAGAAGAACTGCGAGGACTCAAGAAAATATTGACTACGTTCGGCAAACACTTGAAGAAAATCCTAATATCAGTACAAGACGAAACAAATCTTCAATTGACGCAATCTTCAGTTCATAGAATTATTCACAATGTATTTTAATTTCATCCTTACAAAATTCACGTACGACACGAGCTCAAACAGCAAGAGTTTGCACAAAAAGTGCATTTTTGTCACAACATGTTTCTTGGTAATGTTGTGATTGGCGATGAAGCTGCCTTTCAAATGAATGGGTAAAAATTATCCGTGTGGGTTGGTTTTTCCGGTAATGAATCATTGCTTGGGCCTTTTCCAAGGGAATGTGAACGGTAGAAAAAAATGCTCAACAACGAAATTCTTCCGTACTTGTTACGCATATATCATTTTAATGAGGAAGAAGACATTCAGAACATTTGGTGGTTTCAAGATGGAGCTTCTCCTCACCGCCTGAACGAAGTTACACAAAGACTACGGGCTGTTTTTCGTCATAACATTGTGGCGTTAAACCAAGACATTGAATGGTCGGCTAGGTCTCCCGACCTCACACCCTTAGATTTTTCTATCTGAAAAACAAAGTTTATGTAAACTTTGCAAGATTTGAGAGAGCGTATAACTCAAGAATGCGACATTCTGAGAGGGAATGAGTTCATTAGAAACTCGATGCGTGCTATGTTACGAAAAGCACATCTCTGTGTTGATAGAAACGGAAGTCATGTTGAAGGTTTTTAAAATATTCAATATTTATGTGCGTTTTATTTTGGTTGAAATTTGATTTCATCGTAGTATAAATCGTTGTAAAGTTTTTATTTTTATGGTTTTAAAAGTTTTTAAAAAGATTTTACTTTTAGCAGACTTTTACATTTGCAATAAACATCCTTCTCAAATGATCATCAAAGCGCATCTCAAAATCTTAGCAAAAAAGCAAATGATAAAGATAAAAAGATAATGGCTGCTACCTCTAACAGTAATAGACAAGTTGTGATTCCTATATCATCGGAAAGCCTATAAAATTTCGCATCTGATGGTGTAAAAAGTTTTAAAAAATCTTTTACCTACAAAAAGTAATCTTCCTTCAAACTCAGAGTCCCGCTTTTTGTGAATCACACTGTATATTAGAATGAAAAGAAAATTAAAAAGTTATTTATATGTTAAAAAAAAAAAAAATAACCAAGGATTTTTTATCCCGAAATTATAGATTTATTAAATTTTATTGAAATTCAATACATTAGTAGAATTAGAAATCAATAGAAATTTTTTTTTTGTCACAACACTTTTAGACCTTGTTTGATAAAGTCGTCCGTCGTTACATTAAAAAAATTTAACTCGTGTCGTCATATATTTATTTGGTTATTCTTCCTGTTTGTGTGTTATCTTTGATTACATGACTATATCTGAGTAATATGATTGGCTTACGATTTTCTTTTTTTGCGGCGAAAGATTAAGAAATTCTACGAAGATTTTTTTATTTCAAGTCAGAATCTTCGAATTTTTCGAAGTTCCAAAAAATTTTTTTGAATGTTTTTAAATATTTAGAATAAGGCTCCTTTCACTTCCTCTCTTCTCCTTCACTCCAATCAAAACATCATTGAAACATTTAACCTCATGCTCGGAAGACGCATTTTTTAATAGAGAGATTTCAGTTTTGAGTGCATCATGATATCATCATCAATGCTGCTCTTGTTAATTGCCTGCAATGGTTAACGTTCTAATTTTAAAAGTACTTGGAAACTGGGTTATCGAATCGCAATTTTACAGATGAAGTAAGCATATCAATACCTTCAAAGTATATTGATTGATAGTAATTTTTGGTGTGGATGAGCTTCACTACAACCCTTCAACTTGAAAATGTTGCTCGATTGACATATAACTAGGTTGCTTTATTTTTCTCGATAAGACTGGAGCATTCCTCTCAGTAGAATCAAAGAATAGCTTAATTGACTCATAGGTTCTCATTTGTTTTAATGCTTCGTTCAAAAAGTAGATATCTGTAAAAAATTATCTTTTGCGACCTAGAAAAATCTCTGAATCTTCTCAACGGATTTGTAAAGAAAGCTCAAATAATGCAATAAGAACAGCAATGTCAATGAAGCTATTTAAGAAGACCTTGATTAAAACATTCAAGAGAATACTGATGTTAATGATAAGGAATAGATAGTTGAATTTTTATAAGTGTGTCGCGGTAAATCGGAATGTTTAACAAAACCTAGATAATTTCAGTACTTCTAAATAGTTAATTTTGATAATCTTCAGTAGTTGTGTCAAAGGCAAATGAAATTGAACTTTTATTTATAAGCAACCAATCTATATGCAACCAGGGCTCAAAGCCAGAAAAATTAAACAACTTTTGAGGCTGACCATCAAGACCTAAGCAACCATGTTGAAGCAACATTGAGCAACTTTCGAGGCTCAGTATTTCAAACTACAAGCTTTCCCTTCTTTTACCCTAAATATATTGTCGTTCCTATAAATCAACATTCCTTATATCGTAAAATCCCTGAAATTACGAAACTTTTAGGACTCGGATAGAAAATGTTATAATTTTTCTAATTTTTATTAAGTAACTACTCAGTAACATTGAGCCTCAAATTATTGAAAAAATAAACAACCTTTGAGACTGAGCTAGACTCAAGTTGCTTCTATATAAAAAAACAGTATAATTACCGCTACCGAAAATAAGTTACGAGTAATATATAATAAATAATTGAACTCGTTTATTATTGCCACAACAGCAAATTAGTTTTTCTACAACATTATTATAGAAAATTTGATACAGTAACAAGTAACTACAGGGGTGTGCCGTAATAAAATAAAAGGGGGTTGAATCTTACGGAATTTACCATCTAAGGAGGGCCCACCATGGTTCCATCATGGTTGGGGCGGACGGGAGAAGAAAATTTTTTTAATATAGATTGCTTACAATCGACTCCAAACGCTTATTTGTAGACTACCATAGGTTATTGCCTTGTTTCATGGTCAAATAATTAGTTCGCGACTTTTTTTCCCACCACCCAATCCCAATGGTACGCCCCTGAACAAACATGTTGCGGTAACTATTATCACCAAGGCAGCAATTTACCCGCAGGAGGTCCTATTTTTATTATAGCCTAATCGGGCTACACTATATAGCCCAAACGAGTTTACTTAGGTTAAAATATCCCAATCGGGATTATTACTGTAGGGCGTAGCTTATTGAAAAACAAAAGCACCCAGCTTCTCTCATATTTTTGCTTAGCAAAATAATGTCTTTCACATGCATATGTTTTCAGGTTCGTAGAAAACTTTACCATTCATTTAACGAATTCGTTGTTTAAACGAGGTTTTTCTGGAAGCTCAGTATGCAACGGTAAGTCTTGCTAATACTTATAATTTAATGTTTTAATTAACTCTGAATATATACTAATCCTAACACTAACCCTAACTTACTTTTGAACCGACTCGTCCAGTTCCTTGCGTTTGCTTATATATAAGATGTCAATTTGAGCAAATATTTTCATCAAAAATACAATAACCGTAAGGAGAAGCTTCATTTTATTTAATTTGATATTAAAAAAAAATATATATATATATATATATATACAGTCAACTCTCGGTTATTCGAACCTTCAAGGGAGATAAAAAAAATAGTTTGAATAATCGGGAGTACGAGTAACTGAAAGTCTGCTTTAAAGAGGTCTGTATCCACAGGGAATGAATAAGCGGAAAGTTCGAACAAGCGGGAGTTTACTGTATGCTAAATTTTCATCTGTATAAACTATCAAATGATCATTATCAAAGTAATATATATATACATTAAATGTGTTCTCCTCTGCCTTTACAAAATGCGTAGTGTCTATGGATAAATTGATAAATAAATTAATATACTATAATATATTAAAAGATTTTGATGTAATTTTGCAGCTCATTTCTGCAATTCTCCAGATGCTGATGATTAATTTCATTGACGCTTTTTGCCTGCTTAGAATTAATACGCCTCTACGTCGTCTTCCAGGAGTCATTCCTGAAAATTGATTGAACATGTTAAGGCAAATAAATAATATATATACTTAAGCTTATATAAAATTTACATAATTGCTATGGTTACAAATAAAAGCAATTAAACTATATATACTATATAATTAAAAAGACTTAATGGTTGAGATTTCTCTTGTCAATTCAAGTTAGGATTTTTGATTACAAAGATTCATTTGTCCTTTTCCAATAGCGTATTTAGCGATTTATGAATTTTGGTCACGTCCATAGTGATCTTTTAGCCTCTCTGAAAATCTCCTACTCTCTCCAATATATATATATATATAGGTTGCCCACAAATTTCAAATTTAAACTTGAATATAAATCAAATTATTTTTGTGGTCTTTTAAGGTTTTATTTTTAACTCTGAAACAAGTTCCTAATTTTGTCCCTAAATAAATGGCTAATGTATGGGACTTCTGGTCAATTTTGATGATAGTATTCATTAGGTTTTTTTACAAGCTTTTCCCTTTCTCACCACAGTTCGGTAACATAATTGTGCCCTCTGATTTACTTTACTATACTTGTTCATCATCTTTTTCCATGGTAGCATGCAATGCGTATCACTTTGATAA
Organism: Dendronotus venustus; assembly: GCA_031834005.1. NCBI lineage: Eukaryota > Metazoa > Mollusca > Gastropoda > Nudibranchia > Dendronotidae > Dendronotus > Dendronotus venustus. The sequence continues at coordinate 4,951 of JAUEKX010068690.1, forward strand.
TGAAGCTTTGATAGTATGGTTGACAATTTAGTATATATATATATATATATTTTTTTTTTTTTTTTTTTTTTTTATTACTAAATGCCGTAACTGCAGATTATCATCATGTATGCTGCCATTTTGTCATTTTTAAGGAAACTAAGAAGTGTTATGACTTTTTGATATTGTGCTTGCTAAATTTTGTTACTTTCCAGGAGACTAAGTGTGTTATTTTGGGATATCAGGAGAGTATTAAGGACTAGATTTCTGTATCATACTAGCCTGAGGAGACTCAGCTCCACCTACCAGACTAAAGCCAGAGCCATTTGATAAAGACCATGTACTCTCACTTCATTTAATAGCCTAGGTTTCTTAATTTTGATCCCATAGATCCATGAGCTAATGGATGTATTCAAAACCTTTGTAAATTATTTAATACGATCATCAAAACCACAAAAGTCAATTAAAATGTTTTAAACATTCTTTTGAAAGCAATAATTCTGTCATAATCAACAACACTGCAATGACTTCAATTAAATTTAAATTATGAAAAGATATGACAATTAAATCCTGCATCCTGCATGTTCCCTTTCTAATGAGGGATCAATCATCCTCATAGCACTTCCTGTTCATGAAGTACTACAACTTTAAGGTTTTAATGTCATAAATGGGCCAAATTGAACCTTTAAAATTAAAATACTTTAAATGGTTTGGCATTGTTCAGGGTCCTTGCTTGCTCAGAAAAAGTTTTTGGCATTTAAAGTTCCAGGTTTTGAGCCATTATAAACATATCAAAAGCAAAATCCAGTGTTGCATGCTTCAGGGTTCGAACTCTCAATAGAAAGTAATTTTGTAATAAACTACCAAGCCTAGTAAAGGAATATTGCACCACAGTGAAAATGAAAATATATTAGCATATTACATAATATAGTAGGCAATCAGAGAACAAGTTTATAAAAATATAATGTTAAGGTTTTATAATAACTAGTGATAGGCAACACAGGAAGAAATGTATTTTCAACGTTTTCAATTGAACATGAATACAATTGAATAAATTGAATAAATTTGCATCACCAACTGCAAAGTAAAGAATTCAAACCTGTATAATCAGAAAATATATGACTTATCTATATGCAATTTTTGTACCATAAGAAAGAAGGAAAAAGCTTTAATTGTAATAATTGGTAGTAATAGTTGTACCATTAGAAAGAAGGAAATAGTTTAACTGTGGTTTTTATACCATGAGGAAGAGGATGTAATGGAGCAAAAATCGAAATTAGATGTCAACAAATATTGAAAAGTAACAAAGTTTAAAAAGTTACATTGTTACTAGTAACAGCATTTTCTGTGAATCACCCTGTATAAGAGAGAGAGAGTTTGTTATTCATATACAAAGGTTATTGATAAAAATAACAAATATATATATAAATTTTATACATAATACTGCATACCTTATGGAGGTAAATTTAGAACCATAGCACAACTATTCAAAGCTCTATGGAAGAAATTATATCAACACAAATAATGACTGTCTAAGTAAAACTGTTCTCTTTTGCAGATGCTTGATTATGCATAAGTACGTCCCTGTCTTAGGTGGATTAATTTTTTCTTCAAAAATTGTGTAGATACAGATTTAATTTTGCATTATCTGGTAAAAATGCCAATTTCAGATTTTGATATCATCGAGCTATTAACTACAATGTAAATATGATAATACTGTTAATTAGTACAAACCCTTTGACATGTTTGAACCAAATTGTTATCTTTTTCAATCACATTAAGTATAATAAACTATCACAATTTTGAGTAATATATATTCATTAGAATTACTGTAAAATCCTGGATATCAGCCCTTGGCTTATATTATTTCCAAATCATTTTTTGGTGGGCTCATAACCGGTTTGTGTGATATATATCTGGGAGAGGCTTTAAACCACAGGGGAATTTACATCTTATAACTAGGGATTATTACCAGGATATTATTGTTGGCTATGTCGTTTTTAAAAGTCCTCAACTCATTATTAATGTTGAAAAATATACACTATATATATACTGTATATGCGTATCTGTATGTAATTTGAACGGATGATTAAATTCTTTGTTGACTGAAGAAATTGTTTATTTTAATTTTAATCCCATGCATTCATGTAAACACTTTTATTTTTGCAAAAAATTTAAATCTTTTCATATTATTAAGTGGGAAATGCAATTGTCAAGTACTCCCCTTTATTTTGTGCACTATAAATAGTAAATTTATGTTCTTAATTGTTAATTTTGTAGTATCCTACATCTATAATGTGAGATTTTCGACTGGAAATGCATTTGGAGCAGGAACAGATGCTAACGTTTTCATTCGGTTGATTGGTGAAAGAGAGTCAACTGATGAGATTCAGATTAAAACACACAAGAAAGATATGGAGAGAGGGATGTAAGTGTTACTAATAAAAGAATTTTAATACTTTATCTTATTTAATGAAGCTGTAGGTTAGCCAGACAGCAAGATTTTGTAGTCTACCTAAAAAGTAGTAGTTGTCTTTCGTGACAGATCTATATTCATGAAAATGTTTCTGTCGCCAATATGTAGAATAAAAGAATAATAAAATAGCTTGTCGATAATGCAAGAACATGCAAATATAGCATAATAATAAAAAACATTATATACACAAATGTATTTATGTTTCGTATTTGTTGTATTTCATGCAACGTCATTGCCACGATAGAACGACGTTATTCATATGTTGTTGCGACGTCAAAAAAGTTGTTAGCATATTTATTTTATTGTATGCAGGAAATACGCTTCAGTGACAAGGAAAGGTTTTAATATAATATGTATTAAATATTTTTTCCTAGGAAAATCAAAGTAAAAATTTAAAATGATGCATAAAAAGTAATACCATTAAAGAATATAAACAACTAATCTTTGCTTCTTTTTTTTGTAGGGTTAATCTTTATCAAGTATCAGCTGGTGATGATGTTGGAGCTTTGAAAAAGATTATTATACGTTATGATAATTCTGGGATTAGTCCTGCTTGGCTACTAGACAAGGCTTGACAAAGAATTTTTGGGAATTTATGACAAATTTGAGAAAATAGATTGGTACGTCATAAATTCAAAGTGTTTTCTAAGATACATAGCTATTTTAAAAGAGGTAGAATCGTAAAGTTCACCCAAAAGAATGAGACAAAGTAAGAAAAAAAAAATGGGCAAAAAATTGCAAGTAGTAAATTAGTAAGTAGTAATATTTTTACAACAAAATGAGAAAGAATTTCGAGATGGCGACGAGAGCGGTCATGCTCCGTGTTTTGTTGAAACTTATTTTGCTTTTTTGCATCAAAAAACCATCTTCTGGTGTAAATTCTGCTGGTTATAGTTTTCATGGAGAAAAAGCAATTGATCTACCTTCGTGCTATATTTATGAAGCGTTACATGTGCGAAATCATAACAAGAGTTTATGTTTTCAACCAAAAGCGTGAAAACATATGAAGGAGAGTGAAAAATAATTGTCTTTGAGTGTACTTCAACAGATAATTTCCATTTTGCTCTCCTACACATGTGTTTGCCGGTGGTCTAGGCACGCCTCTGACAGATTCTGTTATTACTTAGTGGTGATATCGAACGGCGTCCAGGTCCTGTCACACTCAGAGACGTTCAATGCTGAAATGGAAAGTTTATCACGTTATAAAGGAATGAAACTTCTGCACTTGAATGTTAAAGGACTTTGGACAAATTTTGCTCATGTTTCTCAAATCTTGTCAACACACAAGTTTATCGATTTCTCTTCACGGAAATGCATATATCAGATGAACCGGGGGAGTTGTTTGATTTAACCGATTATAACTTCATAAACAAACCGAGAACAAGAGGGAAAGGTGGTGGTGTTGGGCTCTACATTTCTGACCGGCTAAAGTGGATGAGAAGAACTGACCTTGAAACGAGTGAATTGGAGAGTATTTGGTTCGAAGTATTCCCACAAAAATCGAAAAGTATCCTTATATGTGTCATGTATAGACCCCCGGACAGTTCATTGTATGCGCCAAATGATTTCTCCAACTTAATATCAAATTAACTTTTGTCTGCGAGAAAATCAAATAATGAAGTAATCATCATTGGGGACTTTTGCTTTTGGGTGCAAAAAATATTGTCCGCTAATTAGAGCGTCCGCCAATTGAGTGTCCGCTTTTTAGAAACTTTTTTATGAGAATTTGAGACTAGAAAACGGCCGGTGTATGACCAAAGTGTCCGCTAATCAGAGGTGTCCGCCTTTTAGAGTGTCCGTTAATTGGAGATTTCACTGTATATGCAAAATGTGTGGTAAATTAATTGGATAAACCTTGCATAAATCTTCTAAATAAAAAACGAGTTACCTGGTATTTTGCAAATAGCAGTTTTTGAGGAAACAAATTAACTCGTCTCTTTCAAGACAACAAAAGTGCGCAGCATATAAATCACGTTAATTACGGTAGTAGCTTGCAAAGCGGATAACGTATTGGTTTTGCCATAGTACTCCTCCGCGTGAGATGGACAATTTTGTTAAGCAAAAACGTATTTTTAAGATCACACGCGGCGCACTATTTTCTGGCATATAGTCCTGTAAAGATATTTTCTCGCCTTTTGAGCGGGGTAAAAGCTATTTTTCGCTCGTTAAGATTTATTGTTTTTGTTGTTTTTTACCTCGTGGTCAGTTGTGTGGTAGATAAAGCAAACCACTTCCTCTTGTGCTATAAATCAAGAAAGAAGTGTTTTGCTGAATTATTTTCAGTGATTTTCTTGTGAGGAAGTTTATTGTTATACTGTCAGACTGTATATATATACTTTATATATATCCTGTTCTCTTAGTTTTTAATAGGGAATAGGACTTTAATTTTTTTGTTGTAGCTACTGTCCATTTAATTTAGCAGGGCTGCAACCACGAATTTTTAGAGAGTATCAGAAAGTATCAGAAAGAAAAAAAATTAATGAATATTGAAAGAAACAAACATACAAACAAAAATAAAATTAACAGAGAAATTATAAAGCAAATAACAAAGTACAAGGCAAGAAGGAAAAATTATACGAAGCGTACTGCAAAATTAATAATAAACCTCCAGTTGACTGTACTAATTACTTCTCTATCACTTTGTTTGTTTATAATTTTGAATATGCCTTGTGTAAAAGTTGTTCAAGGGTCTTTCCATCAAGGAAATAAAAAATTTGGAGATACAGCTGGTAAACAATGCACATGTTGTTCTCTCTTTTCAATTGTATTTACATTGATAAAAAGTCCAGGTTATTGGGATTGCAAAGATATTGACTTCATTCTTGAAAATGGTGATATAATTTATAAGAGTCTAAATATGAGTGAATGCCTAATGTTTTCTGACCTCCCTCTTGAAATACCATTATTTCAATCTTGTGTTAACGTAGTTTTCAAAGAAAACACATTTGGTACCATAAATGTATGTAGTGTTCCCGGTTCATTACTTGGCAAGCAAGTATCTAATGAATCTGATGGTCTTCTATTACTTATCAAGGGTTTATGTATATCTGTTGTCTGGACTAAAAGGAACTTATTTTTGTTTGATTCACACAGTAAGAATGAAAAAGGGGAATGTTGTCCTGAAGGGTTCTCAATTATATTGAAGTTTGATAATAAAACTGCACTAGAATCTCATATCATTAGAAATTATTTGACTGAAGGAAATCTTGACACACAATTTGAGATTCAATACATTAAGGTTTCAAAAATGAATGAAAATTTCAACTTCTCATATAATTACAGTTCCTTAAAAGAGAAAAACAGGAAAGGCTCCGAAACAGAAAAAGCAAAATGTAGACAACGTAAAGCTACTGAAATAGAAAAGGCTAAATGCAGGAAACGTAAAGCAACAGATAACGAAAAAGCAAAGTGTAGAAAAAGAGCTGCTAACTATAGAACAAAAGAAAAAGTTACAAGGTCCAACATTGACAATTTAAACATTTACTCTAATATAATTTCTGCTTTTAAAGCAGCTGTCAGAGAAGGACCTTATTACATATGCGTTGTTTGTAATCGCTGCCTCTATAAAAGAACAGTAAAACTATTTGATCTAAGCAAATATGAATTAGAAAACGTTGATGTCTTTACCACAGTATTAAGTTTTGATTTTGCACAATACATTTGTTTCACATGTGATCGACACCTTACAAAGAAACAAATACCGTGCCAATCTGTATGGAACAAATTAAGTCTCGACAATTTACCTGAAGAGATAGGAATACTAAATCGACTTGAAAAGGTTTTAATTTCAAAGCGCATTCTTTTTAAAAAGATTTCTATAATGCCAAAAGGACAACAACCAAAAATTAAAGGGGCTATTTGTAATATTCCAGTTAGAGCTGATGCTGTAAGTAATTGTCTACCACGATGTGCCGATAACAACGGTTTGTTGTTTGTAAAATTGAAACGCAAAATTATATTTCGGGGACATGTTTATTTTGAAAGTGTGCGACCCGATTGTGTACAAAATGCACTTAATTTTCTAAAAATCTGGAACCCGTTCTACTCGAACATTCTTATTCAGATGGACAATATCAGTAAGGAATTGCTATCATTGTCAGACACTGATGCAATAGTAGATCAAGATGAATTTCCTGTTTCTGTCGAAAACATGGAGGGAAACTTAGATGCGGATTTAGAGGATGAAAACCCACTTGATAATGAACGAGTCAATAGTGGTGAAATGTGCGTCATACCTAATATATATAATGAAGGTCAAAGTATTTTAGATATAGCGCCGGGAGAAAATAAAACATCAGAATCATTTTTCAATGATGACTTTTGCGAGGAACAGGCTTTTCCTTACTTACTTCCTAAAGGAAAGTTTGGCTATAAAGTTGAACGTGCAATTCAGTTGTCACCTGTAAAATATTTTAATCAAAGATTGCTTAATTACACTCAAAGATTTTCATCAAATGCTGATTATATATTCTTTGCCCATTACGTAATGCAACAAATTAATTTATTCAGTCAGATAAACATAGCAACATGTAAAGTTAGTGGTAACATATGTGCAGGACAATTGCAGAATAATTTTAAAGAGACTGTTCGATCATTTGTGTCTGAGGACAAAGGTTACATGTTCATGAAAGCTGTTAAAGGAACACCAGCATATTGGAAACATTTTCTGTATGATATAATTGCCATGGTTAAACAGTTAGGTTTCATATTTTCTCACATTGTCATGTGCAGATTTAACGTGGGATGAGCTTATTCTTATCATTGCAAGATTGAATAATATAGATATTGATGATAGCGATTTTGACTATTTTCGAAAATGTGAAATCCTGAACCAAAACCCTGTTTTGACAGCCAGACATTTTCAATTCAGAGTCGAGACTTTCTTCAAAGAAATCTTACTCCATAAGAAAGGTCCTTTAGGTCTTATTGATAACTATGCAATCAAAGTAGAGTTCCAACTACGAGGTTCCCCTCATATTCATGCATTTATTTGGGTTAGAGATCCACCATTGCTGACAAAAGAAACAAAAGCAGAGTATATATCCCACATTGATTCTGTTGTTAGGGCTGATCTTCCAGACGAGACTATTGAACCTGAATTATTTAGATTAGTTAGTCAATATCAAATTCATTGCCATTCAAAGTCATGTCGTAAGTTTAAGAATACTCCTTGCCGTTTTCATTATGGAAAATTTTTCACTGACCGTACTATTTGTGCAGAGCCCTTAGATGATGATATTCCCGATACTCATAAATCTGAAATATTGTCTCAACGTTCGAAAGTGTTGAGCAAAGTTCGTAATTACATTGATGAATTCCTTAATCCCCGGAAACCAACTTACAAAGATGGAACTATTCAAGAGATTCTAGATTCCTTAGATATTTCTGAAATTGAATATTACCAAGTACTTTCTATTGCACCAGACCAAGACTTTGAAATTCATTTGCGCAGACAACCTAATTCCTGTTTTGTTAATAACTATTTTGCATTAGGTCTTGAAGCATGGGAAGCAAATTTAGATATTCAGCCAGTGTTTAATTACTTTAAGGCAGTTTCCTACATGTGTTCTTATTTTTCTAAATGTGAAACTGAATCATCTGTTGCAATGAAAAAAGCAGCTGAAGAAGCTGATAACCTGAGTTTTCAAGACAGGATGAAAAAACTGGCCATTGCATTTTTATCGCACAGACAATGCTCAATGCAA
>JAUEKX010068800.1:0-25748 GCA_031834005.1 Dendronotus venustus
AGCTTGTTTCGCCGTATCACGGCTCATCAGCTGGGCTAGTGTGGGGTTTGAACCTGGGACCTTTCGATTCCGAGGTTTATGTTATACCCACTACACCAACTTTGCCACAACCATCGTGCTATATATATATGCATATATTTATTTTGTAGTTAAAATATATTTATTAATTAACAATATAAAAAATTTATAATAATATTAAAAATACTCAAATTAAATGAAATCATCGAAAGATGACATAAATTATAAAAATAAATGTTTTACTTACGCAAAATCTGATTTCCTGATTTGGTTGGTGTATCAGACCCAATACTAAAAGAAAGACAATTAACAAATCAAAATATCATTACTTTGGTTCCATTGGGAGGATAGAGAAGAAACTCTATGAATTAACAAATATAAATAAATATTTATTACTCTAATAAAAACTCCAATGTTATAATAGCTAACATGAAAAGGATTTTTTTTAAATAAAATTAAAATAGAAAGGATTTCTTTTAATACAAAGACAGTTATGATCTCCAAAAAAAAAGAGTAGGGTTTACTTGTGAATTGATACACATCCATTAGAAAGACCAGTAGCTAAAATGCAATGGTCTGCTAAATCTTGTTTGGGACACCAAGAAATGCTCTACAAAAATATATTTTAGGTCAAGAAAGATATTAAATAAGACAATGTACAATGTAACATATCATCATTCAACCATATTTATATATTTTTCACTCAAAGATATATTACCAGAAATGTTAAACTAATACAGAATAATAAGAAAGTTTACCTTAATTGAATTAAATTCTGAGTTTGTAGCTAATTCTCGCACATAAATATTGTCAGCTAATTCAACCACTAAAAATAGAAATAACAAATAAAAAAGATTACAATAAAGATAATTATAATACAGATATTTCCCAAGGAAATAATTTTATAGACAAAAGGCATTTAAATGAGGCTTAATGAATAGGCCTTTTAGCACACCCTTTTTAATTTCATGCAACATTTTTATTTACCACCATTTACTGATAAAATATTGATTTCTACAACCATTTCTTTATGCTTTTTATAATGCAAAGGCTTCTAAACATTATAAGTAATCAAACATAAGAAATATGTAAGCAGCAATTTTGTCGGTAAATAGTAGACAAGTTCATCAATAATGAACAACAATAAAACAGCTATGCTATAGTGTATTAGATATAATTTTAACTACCTTGATTCTTTCCAATTGATGAGGGCAATTCATCCTAAAAACATAAAAAGTTATGTTACACAGAGTATCAATAAAAAATTATTCTCTTCCAATACGTTATATGTTATATTTGTAGAAAAATAATTTCTGAAGAAAACCTTTTTTTATACAAATTTGTATTAAAAGCGACCTATGTTATCACTTTATAGCACTTAAGATAAAACAAGCAAAGTATATATATACATTTGAATAATAAATTAAAATATAATAAGAAAAAATAAATAAAACTATCCCAATAATGGCCTTGGGGCTTGAAAAACCTTCTCTTAAAACTTCAATTAAATATTTTTAAATAAATTTGTTCGGGCGAAAAGTTTAGTGCAGAATAAAATAATCAGAAGCAAAAAAATCTACATACTTGACCTCTCTAACAAGAGGTCATCATCAGGGTAAAAAGAAAGTTTTTTAAAGTTTATAATTAAATGCCATATTTTATTTCCTTTCCAATAAGAGGGACAACCATTCTCATAGCAATTCCCATGCTGCAGTTTTAAAGTTTTTATACCCTCATAAATTGCCCTATTTGACTCATTTGATTGAGAATAATTTGATTCATTATATTAACATTTTATATATATATAACTGGTCATCTTTTCGTTTAAAAAATATTACAATTTAAAGTTTTTGATGACATCGTAGGACATTCATTAGGTAGAGGCTTGAATACTGGATCCAAAAAGTCTTTAACATCAGATAATATGGCTCTAAGACACAATAAGTTAGTTATTACAGAGTTGATACTTTTTATTTCCATTTTTATTTTAGCAGCTTTCAGACAAGTTTCTATTTGATTTTAACTTTCAACCACAAAAATGCTGTTTTTGGGTTCCATGACAAGTGATAATGACAAGTTCTTATCAAAATTTGAAATTTGAAGTCCAGCTTTTATAGTTGTTCATTTGATTTTATACTATTATTATAGACATTTATTTATTTTATTAGCTATTATTTCAAAACATGTTAATTAATGTGTTAATATATTCCTTTTCTATAAAGAAAATATATAAAACATTTTAGAACATCACAATTTCTTTTGTTGATATAAAATTTACCTTATCTTTGTAAACTTGGTAGAGACATATGTCATTGCTAACATCTCCAGTATCAAATTTGATGAACCTATTTGGGTTAGTAGGTGACCAAAGAACCTCCCAAAGATCTAATTTAGTCATGTCATCCAATTTATATCATATTATTTTTAATTAATTAATAACAAATGACACACATAGCTAGAAAAATATATAAATATAATACAAGAATATAAACAGGTTTAGATGTATGTAAAATCAGCCTGGAAACCCAACATCACTCAGTGATGAGTATATATATACTATTGAAATTCTATGTTTTTACACTTTTCTATCATGTTGTCAAAAAACTGATGCTTCGGTTCTTCTCTCAATACAATGAAAAAACAAAAAAAAGTTGAACCATATTTGGTATGTAATAATGAAAGGATAATTTATGTTAAACAAAAAACACTGAAGAAATTACAATTGCCAATTGGGTAAGAGTTTTAATATTTTGATGGGTGGTGTTGGTGGCATGGACGGATGTAAGCCTTGGCATTATGATATGGAGGACAGGCTGTTGCCCATGCAACTTGTTCCCCCTCTCTACCTTGTTGACGGATCCAAAGGAACAGCAGGGCTGATACAGTTTGGCGTCAACACGGTCGCAAGAGCTGCCAGAACGAAGTTGAAGACAAAGACGGTTTGCCTTGGGGCTCCGACTACGGATTTTTCCTCAAGGTTTACTCCTGAAGCCTTTTTTTATGAATAGGTTTTGCCGCAAGGCAGCGAAGGTTTGGGGTCAGAGTTTTAATTCTCCTAGATGGGCGGCCTTCCCAGACTGACGAGCCACATCAGCCCGAATGCGACAGGTAGTACTGGGCTACATTTTACCAGTAGAAGAGGGCATGGTGCGCCCGGACTATGAGTAACATCAATGTCCATCCACCTGACAGCCTACCAGCAAAGCAAACAATTCCGACACCAGAGTGTTGAAAAAATGAATAAACTATGGAGGAGGAGGGGCGATTCTCGACACTGAAGTGAGAAGTAATAATAATAATAATATATAATAATAATAATATGTTTTAAGCGCCTAGTCTGGAAAATCCAGTCCACATATGTGCTGAGATTATTTCCACCAGAGGGCACTATATATATATGCATATATGCTACATATGCAAGTTAATGGAATTGCTTTTAACATATGTATGCATATATATCAACTTTGAGAAATTTTGAAAAAAAAAATATATAGATATAAGAGCCAACTAACCAACTACTAAGCCTACATTTTGAGATAAAAAAAAATCATGCTAAAAGGTTAAACATCATGACCGTTAGCTTAGGTTAGCTAGTCCAAAATTCTAATCTAAAGCCTTTGGAAATGTAGAAAAATGAAGATACTCTCTGGAAGTAATTTAAGATTACCAAACAGTAAAATTGAAGACACCTCCTGGAAATAGGTCAAAGGGTTTTTTTAAGGGTGGGCTAAATGCTACCAAAGGTATGGACAAACTTAAAAATTGCAAACACCCCCTGGAAAACAGATAGTTTTAGTATTATCCCCTGGAAATCAAGCACAAGCACAAGCACAAGTAGATTACCCTGGAAATATTTAGATATATTCCCTGGAAAAAATGAACAGAAGGAAGCAGCTTGCTTTTATAATAAATGCAAAAACATGTCCATTCAACGTCCATTCTGAGCGGCCGGCAGCGGAATCACATGCATGATGTTCTGTTCTCTAGCCCCAGGAAACCATTCCAGGCTGACAAGATTGTTTGTAGTTTTTCCATTGTGGAGAGAGAGATAACAATTATCGCAACAGCGATAGTTTACTACTTGTCGAATCGTCATGTGACCATTTCTAAAATAAGATACCTTTTTGAAACCTTTGGCTATTCATCGAAGAAGAATGGTATAAACAATAGTAAATCATGTTTTTTTTTGTAAATGAGGTCAATACACTGCACACTCTTTAATTTGATATCAGGTTCCATTTTAGATGACAGTCGATAGTTCGACACCAAGATAGGTGACATGCGATAAAAAGAAAGTCTTTTTTTACACCGTTGACCTCACACATCATAATTTAAAATTTTATTTTGGCATCTAATTTAACTAGACAACATTGGATTTCAATGCATTAAGTACAATTTTATTTGTATTTAGTTAATTTTGAAATTTTAAATCGATTGAGGTGCTTCCTAATTTTTTTGCGTGAAAATTAGAATAGAGAAAACTTGTGTCATCGGCAAAAAGAAAAACTTCTGAATATAATATTTGTATTAGGTGATCGTTTATATAAATTAAAAATATATGGGGATAAAACCGAACCCTGGGTACATGTAATGTGTAATAAGAACATATTTAGATGATACTCCATTAGCAGAAACACATTGTTTTCTGTTAGTTAAATCAGACTGGAACTATTAATTATCAACACCTCTAATAAACACCATAATAATTCAGTTTAGATGAAATAATTTCGTGATCAACCATGCTAAACGCTTTTTGAAGAACGCTGCACTGTTGCAGTTCTGTTTCTTTTTTTAAACAGAATCATTATTTATTCTTTGCACATTGTTATTATTGTAAAATTATCGGCTTCTTTTTTTGCATAACTATTAAAACATTCATAACATGTCAATAAGATCTCTTTAGTCGTGATACGTCGTGCGTTTACTTCCCTCCAGCCATTTTAATTATTTCCCCAAATAAGTAGATGAAAATTAAAGGCTTTAAATTCATAAAGAAATATGATTAAAACTAACAAGCAGAAGTTAGCACCGTGTCAGTAACATGAGAGAACTCATAACCCCCAGATTTGTCATATTCAAATTTAACATTACAAGATCCTTTCCATCACACGTTCATATCATTATCTAATCTTATCTTTTATTCGTTTGAATTTTCATTGCAACTGGTAAGCTGCTAGGTTAAATTAGGTATTTCTTATTACTTTTAAACAATTTTTGTAGTTGTTTATCTGTTTGTTTTTCTGTTATACTTTTCATGTTTTCAAATTATTTCTCATGTTTTGTTCATGCTTTTACATATTGTAACGCTTTTACATATTGGCGTTCTTGATCACTAATACTGTGATATAGAAACTACGATGGCCCCGAGGTGTCATAGTTTTCTCACATTTTTTGAGCGTTTCATCAGAAAATTTAACTGTTTTGTCACAAGACTTGAGTGTTTCGTCACAAGATTTAAATGTTTCGTTACAATTTTTAAGGTCGTTACTAAATATTTCGCCACTGAAATTGAAGAAAAGTTTCGTTATATTTTACATTTTTTTGACGAAACTTTTTTAGAATTTAAAATACATTCGGTGGAACAGGACAGCCACGTGATACTTCGCAGCACACGTTTTTTTTTTAATAGAACCTAGTTTATAAGAACATTTAGGCTGAGATTTGTCCGAAAATTAAGAACATCTTAAGAACGTGCCAAGGCTGAAATTAACAAAAACAAAAAAAATAAACTTTTATTTAATCAATATCAAAAGAAAGGAGCTAAATAATTAAAAAAAATTTCACGATACGGTTCTTTCAAGATAATGGATTTTTTTCTTGTTATTTGGATTCATGTAAATATCAAGAACGTCAATAAGAACACTTGAGGCTGAAAATGATTGGAAAAATAAGCACATCCAGCCCACTATCCGGAAAATTGCCCCCGGGAAAATTGTCCCCCGGAAAACTGCCCCCCGGAAAATTACCCCCCAGAAAATTGCCCCCTTGAAAATTGCCCCCCAAGAAAAAAAATACTAAAGTAAGAAATGAACAAAATTATTATATTATTATTATTAAAAATTATATTATAGGGCTAATTATGGAGAAAATAAAACAAGGTGGAGTGCGCAAGTTTCGAAAGTAAAGGTTTCGTCACAAAAAATAAAAAAATAAAGAAACACTCAAATCTTGTGACGAAACACTCAAAAGATGTGAGAAAACTATGACACCTCGGTGTGAAATATTACATAATCTTAGGTTATTACACGTGACCTTAGCGCGAGTGTTCTCTTATACGAGTATATATTTTTGTTAATTACTATTTTGACCACGAAGAGAGAAGGTACAAAAACTACAAATTACAGTCCTCGTCTACGTTACAAATACTCGGGGCCATCGTAGGAAACCATTCTTGAAGTCTCATATTAAACCTTTTAAGGCGGATTTACACGGGACGAATTCGCGGCGAAATTGAATTAGTAGAAACAGTTTCTACTAATTCGCTACGAAATATTTCGCCTTTCAATGTAAACAAACAAATGTGCGCATGCTCAGATTCAATTCGTCGCGAATTCGCCGGCCAATTCGTCCCGTGTGAATTAGCCTTTAGAGTTGAGAAAAGATTGAATTTGGTAAGGCGTTATTTGATAGGGAGGGAGACAGTGCATCATTAATGCAACGTCACAGAATCATTCTACCATTTCTTGAAACTGGATCTTTCTGGAAATTAATTCGAAACAACCAACAACAAATAACCTTGACTGACGAAAGAGAATAGTGATTGGTGATGTAGATTGCAATCTTTCGGTTAATAAAATAAAGGTATTTGATGCGTCAATAAGCATGACGGTTTCCGTATCTTCTTCGTTAATGTCTTAAAGATATGGTGCATCAATCTTAATTAAAATGCATCTCCATGAAAAACACGCAAAGCATATGGGTACTATATCTATGTAACACATGTAAACATAGTACACGTTTTTTTTATATAAGAAAATTTGTTATAAGAAAATGAGCCTCAAAATCCTCAAAATCTTAAGAAAATCGTTAGAAAATCTCCAGCCTCATTTTTTTCAGATCAAATTTTAAAGGAGGTTGATTTTTCGAGAAAACTTCAAATTTGTAAGGAATTCATTAAATCTGAGTATGAGGCAAGGTTATGAAGGTTAAAGTTAAGAAAAAATTAAGAAAATCTCACCCTAATCTTAGGCATTTTCCTAAGAAAATTGAGTCTGAGGTCAAAAACTGATTTTCTTATAAAAAAAACAGCAACTTGTATTTAAATATTTTGTTTCGCCGGTTTACAAGATATTTACGAAATTAACATAAAAGAGTCATTATTTTCAATACTACTAGATATCTTTTTTATACAAAACAAATTCGACATATCAGAAAAAACATTTACAAGTCATTTTTAATTAGCTTTTAATTTTACACGGAACATAATATTGAGGTTGAACATACATTCAAAATAACAGTCTCCTAGCATTTACTTATATTTTGAGAAAATGAAAAAAAAACAAACAAATGTGTAAAAGAATACAGATGATCTTTTTAAAAGCAATAATAAAAGCAATCATAATAGATAAAACTGAAAATGAAGTAAACAGATCCGCAAGAGTTGAACCTTCTCTACTCTATTTAAGATTCTAGTATTTAATTAAGGGTTTAAATTCCACAATTATATTGAAAATCCAAAAATCAACTAGTAATAGTAAAACTGTCTGTATATGTTGGGTGTTCCACAACTGCAAAATATGGTACTTTGGTCATTCTAGAGATAATTCTTGTCAACTTGTTACTATTTATTTCTGAGTAAAATCCTTCGGAAGCCTGGCCTAATATCGACACACGGAAGATCTATATATATATAGGAATTTAAGTATGTTAAAAGAAAAAATTAACTAAATTTCTAGACTTAACTTACTATATTAAAAAAATTCAAATATTAAATCCTAACACTTTCCCTATTATAAGAAGTGTACAAAACGATGATTTAAGTTCATTTGGCAAAACGATATCATACAGAAAAAAAAAAGACATACTGTATTACAGCGAGTTCAAATATAATACGTTGTATAAAATGAAACAAAAAGTATAAATATAAGAAGGAGGAAACAAAAATCGATCGCACACCCCTATGGATGTAAACTGCTTGTAACATACATACAGACAAGAGAGACCATCATATGGTTTTGAATTTTACGTTAAACGAAGTATTTGACCATAAATCTCACTTGAACTGTCGAAATTTCTCTTTGTAGCTATTTCTGAGAGTAGAACTAAAAAGAATACGCGTTTTATTCAAAAACATACTTAGCTAGGAGTTAGCCTATTAATTAAACGTTTTTAACCAGATTAAAATCTTTAGATTGGTCCAAAATAAGGTAAAGTAGCAATATACATAATATTATATATACTATATGGTATAAAGTATAGTATATATGGAATAAAGCTATTAAAGAATCTATCATACGTACAAGTTGAAATTTAATTATTATCTACTTGGATATAGCAGCGCAACAACACCGATAACAACACCATTTAGTTTTCAAATAAAAAGATATTTATAGTTATCACGTCATTTACATTGTTGGATTTTTGTGCATAATTTTGATTGGATGTCAACACGCCACGCTCGATGAAAAGTATAATGAGGTTGTTGACACAGAAATTATAACTCATTTAATTGCATTTCTTCTACATTTAAAGCGAATATTCTATGACACATACACATCAGCCCACTCTTGTATTAAAAACTCAATTACTTGATTCTGAAATACCGTCGTCATGGCCATATTTAAAGATTCGCATTCAGGCCACATGAGAGTAGGTCCAAAAACAATAGCAATGTTTTGTGACTGCATCCGATTCTGTGAACTATATTTTATAACTCTAAAATAAAGTGAAATTGAGAGTGAGCGATAGAATTGTAAATTGTACTCATTTTCGCATGTATTTATTTTCGCACGTTTTGCTAGTGTTGTACACGAAAAAACTGAATTTTTAAGACTTTTCTACCATTAAACATTCTACCCTTATGTCAATAACAATAATTCGTGGTTCTCTTCTTGAATCTCGACGAGGGTTTTGTTTTTATCAAGTAAAACTCTTTCATACCTAAATCAATCGTAATCAAAATTAATGTCCTGCCCGTAAAAACTGCACAACTATCATTTTATTCACAAAACGCCTTAGAAAATGTAAAAAAATGAAAGTTTTTCCGCGAAACTTAATTTTCAAAACGTGAGATTCTTTACCTGAAAAAATTCAAAGACATATTGAGAGTTTACTGACTGAGAGTGGGAGAAAATTAAGCTTTATGTAAGCGCTTGTGTATGTGTATGTATATATCTGACCTTCTAATAACGAATGCTAGGAATAAAAATTGAATTAAACTTAGAAACTTACTTGTTAAAATGTGTAATGAGTAGGTTAAGCGTTTCTTTTCGTTCAGGTTTTAATTCTTTGACTAGTTGTTTTATGAATTTTAATTTTTCGGGTTTGAATGGACTTTCTATGAATAAATTAAAAAAATTAGTGTTAAAACTTCCAAATGATCAAGTCTCTTTGTTGGCAGCATTATAAATATCAAACAATCCCATAGAGTCGACAACATTTATTCAATACTGTTCCAACGCCTTCGCAATAATTGTATTTAGTGCCAAAAAACGGCTTTTATTAATATATGCCTCCCTCTCTCCTTTTATTAATTTTTGAGGTTTGTTTTTCTTGATAAATTGCAAAAATATTCAGAGGATCAACTCATTTGACAACACAACATATTGTATAAATTTTCTTTGCTTGAACACTGTTTATAAACATCAGAGCAAAAATGCATCTGCAATGTTTTATGTTTTTTAAGTCCCTTCCACGTTTATTATTGACAAAATTCCTTTTCTTAGCAAAATAAAAAAATACAAAAAAGAAGAAAAACTTACTCATAGCCTTAATAAATCGATCAAACAAATGAAAAGGTATTAGAGGCTCCGGTAGTTCACGAAAATATAACTTTAGACAACCAGTTAGTAAATGAATATCACTCCATTCACCCAATCCGTAATCGACTAATTCACCTAAACAAGAAGAAAAGGTTTTTTAATACTTTTGTAATCTACTTTAAAAAACTTTGGAGCTCTCCATCTTTTACACCTTCGTTGTACGTAAAGAAAAATATACACATACCATTATCTATCAAACCTCGCAATTTGTTAATAGATGATAGATTACCAGAAACGCGGTATATACCATCCACATTCAATCCTGGAATGAACAGCAAAATAAGCAGAATAATATCATTGATAAGTGAGACTAAGAGGGTTGCTATTAGGATCAACTTTTTCCCTTCCTTTCGCTTAGTAGGACTATTTTTGGTCGTAACAACAAAGAATTTCACGTAAAGGTGCGTTTCCAATTATTTTTTTGCGAGACATAGGATCGGAACGATATTATCATAAGATCTTTTAATTTCTACACACACGTTTCAATCCCACAGATTCCGTGCGATATTCAATGTTTTACTTTGCGAGATGATAGCACACCATATAATTATGACGTTAGGAATTGCCAAGATTTTTCCCGCCATCTGATTCGATAGATTTCCATTGGAAATGTGTAAGTAGAAGTATAACTTAAATGACCTTTTTAAACAAATTATAAAACCTTTTTAATAGATAGGTGAGACAATCACTAAGATTTTTCTCGGTCCCTTGAGAGTCCCACTTAACACGGGTATACTGTATTTTTACGAATTTGGTTTATTAGAAGGTATTATTTTTAAGGTTTATTTACTAAATAAGGACAATGAAAGAATAACTTACCACGCTTTTCTACCTCATGAAGAATTTGAACAATAAAACGTGGTACCAAGTTGTCTTCGCGTTCACAAAGCTTTTCAATAGGAAAGCCAAATACAAAATCTATATCAGAAATAAAATATTTACATAAATGTTAGTACATTGTATTTAAATTTTAACTTTCACAAAAAATACACTATTTCCTATATAAAACTTTGTAATACAAAGAAGAAAGAACAAAATAGACATAACACAGAAGTGGGATTTAAGCAGTTTGACTTCTAAATGTTTTACCTACTTTTTACTTTAATCAACACTTCTCATTATAGCATGATTTTTTAATAAAAGAGCTTAATAATAATCTTCATTTGTATTTACAAAAAGAATAACCAATAGGAGTCAAATTTAAAAAATTCTTTTACTTTTTTTTTTATTTTCAAAATGTTCCTTGTGATAACAAAAGTAATTGGCCGAAGCGTAGTAGCAGTAGAAACGTTAATATTAAACACTGTGTTCTGCTAGCGCTCCTAACATGGAAAAGTAAAAAATACACTGTAGTAGAGTAGATTATAACCTGCAATTATTCCTTTACTCTCCAGCTCGTTAAATGAAGGACGTTTCGATAGATATTTCTTTAATTTGTCTTTTATCTTGGTTTTGTCTTTATTATCATCCTCATTATTGTAGCCAGTAACTGCAAACAAATAAGTAAAAAGATTATCAAGATATTCTTAATTTAATTAGTATAATTATTGATTTAATTAATCAAAATAATTTTTAATTTAATGTCGAAAGAAGACGGTCAAAACTGTTAACGCGAATATAAATGTTACAACGACAGATAAATAAAGAGAGTTAACCTCTTTTGGAAAGTCTTCTACTAAATCCTTTCAACCCACCACCTTTGTCAGTGTGCAATTTCTTTGGCATTGAAGGTGAAGGGTGCTTGTTCGATGTTGAGATAGATGGCGGTGATAAATCACAGGGTGGCACTAATATCGGTGGTGATGATGGCCCATCTAAAGTCGCAGAAGAAGGAATATTTTCGAACGGATGAGGTGGCAATGGCTCCTCTTCTTCCTACAATATCAAAGTGACAACTGCGTCAGCAATTCAGTAGATTAGGTAACTAGTTAATTTGACTGGGAACTATCATCAATAAGGAAACTGAGTAATGGAGGAGAAAAAAATTCAAAAGTTTTTGTCTAAAAGTTAAAAGGAAAAAAAAAAGAAAAAGAAAAAAGAAGTTCATTCATCAATTCTAAAATTAACCAGTTATTTCTTACCATCATAATTCTTGAACAACGTAAAAGAACTGGGTCTTGTGGTGGTTCTTTAAACCCAAAGAAAACTTTAAACTTTATACTCATTTTATTTTCTTTACTTCTGTATTGCTTTTGTTACTAATAATTAATGTGATATCATTTGAATATTCTTTTCCAAAATTTGCTCAAGTTTATGAGAAATTAACGTCTAATTTAATTAAAGCGCTCGGTGTTTTGTAATCTAAAAACCGACGACGAAGAAAGGCAGAATGAAATACAAATAACAGCTAGGTTATGATTAATCATTATACCAAAACGATAAACAATGTTTCTTATAATTTAAAGTTGAAAACAACACAGTTTGTTTTAATAGAATTTAAAGTTTTGAGATTATTATTTAACTTAATTAACCCAGATTTAATTAATGTCATATGAACATAAACGACATTGTGTCAATTAGATCGGTGCTTATTCGATGCTTCTTTACTATTTTGATAATAATATTTATTTCCAAACACTGGTGTAAACGAATTAGTTAAAGTAACACAACAAAAGATCACTTTACAGACGACGATTTTTTCATCAACTTTTTTCAATCTCAACAAGATGTAATTGCATACCCATATTTTTATAAGAACCTTAATTTAATCCAATTTGAAAATATTAGGTTCAAAAGTAATCATTTTGATGTCAAAAGTCAAAAGTTCCACTTTCACTTTGTAGTTTATACAAACATCATAAGCTCAAATTGTTTTCTAGATAAAGTAACTAGCAAATAGGCTAGAGCCTACTTGTCATCTGTACATTAATCACCTTAAAAATTAAGTTCTTCAAAGCAAAAAAAAAAATTTCGAATGTTTCTACCCTAACAGATCCTTTTAAATTGGAAAGTGATTGATAAACTAGAAAAGAAGTAAACATGTCGTATTGTCAAAATCCTTTATATTTACTATTTCATAGATTATAAATATATACTACTAATACTATAATAATTCATTAATGTTGAATCACATGTAGTACTACCAATACACTGTTTAACAATATCCATTTAAAAAACAATGAACATTTATATATAACTTGAGATAAACTAACAAAGCCTATTCACATTAATATATAATCTATTTCTTCGTATTTCTTTGTATCTTAAAATATACTAAGCATCGACTGTAATACTATACTAGGCACTTATAAATGTTATATATAAATGGATTTATTGTATTAAAAACATGGGAACAGCTCACGAATTATTCCGTAATTCCATTATCTTCTCTATTCACACTATTAAGTAATAATGTTAAAAAATTCCTCTGAAACTCAAAAAGAATAAATAAAAAAAAAGTCGCAAGAAATCTCTCCCATTCTCACTGACTATTCTTGCGATGATTTAGATAAACAGACACTTTCATATATCCATAGTTTGATTCGCTGCATAAAACAAGCAAATATTGGAAATATAAAGAGCAAACAAAAGATATCGAACAAATGTGATTAGCAAATAAATCAGAGAGTTACTTCATATCTGACTCATATCGTTAATAATAATAATACCGATATTAACTTGTTTAAAAAGGACTCACAAATCCTGCCTTCTACGAAATTAACGGGATGTCGAATTAAAGATGGTCAGCTCTTGCAGAAAAAATACATTTGCATAACTAAACATTTCTTCGAGAAAGAATAAAAGGATTATACCGTGGCTAATTTTGACAAAGTGCACTTTTTATGTAAAGGCTCTGACAAAAGACTCGGCCGGGCATTATGAGACTCGACCGGGCATTATAAGACTCGGCCGGGGTTTATTCAACCAAAATAAACATTTTCGTAAGAAAGAAAAACCAACCGAGTTTTGCTGCTAATCTGGTCATTAAAATTTACCTGAATATCTGCCGTAAGCTTGCTACAAAAAAGCAAGATTTAAAGAGTTACCGAAAACCTTTTTGTATATCATTACGTTACATTTATTATCTATGAAAGCACTATAAAGAATCTAATACATAAACCTACCTTTTGGTAATCCCCACCAGCCATTTTTTGCACATCACTTCACTTTAGATATCACACCAAATTATCGAATAATCTGAGGACCAGAACACTTGCCTTGTGAGGTTAATGGAGACTTTTCATTGATCGAGTCTATATAAAATTCGACCGGTATAATTATACTCGCCCGAGTTTAATTATATCCCGCGGAGTCTTGTAACACCCGGTCAAGTCTTATAATACCTGGCCGAGTCTTTTAACACCCGGCCGAGTCTTTTGTCTGAGCCTCCGAACATAAAAAATGCGGGGACATGACACTTTATCAAAATCAGCCACGGTAGGATTATTTTCCATTTTCTTCTTTACAACTCGGTTGTTTACATTTTTCTTGATTTTCTTGAATTCATTAATTCACTACTAATTATCATAGTAATTCTTTGGGATTTTACGACAGCAATATTATTTCTATTGTGTTTAAATCATCAACTAGTATAATTTGACAAACATTTCTCCCTTTTAGAATTAATTGGGAATTCAGTAAAGCAGTTTAGCTTTATGAGTAATTGGTTAGTTTTTAGTCGTATTTAGTCAATTGCGTTTTCTTTGTGAATATCTGGGCATACATAGTTAAGAAAGCTAGTAAAGATCCAAGAATCATTGCTAGTTTCGCTTTTTTTATTAGTTGGTTTTGATCAGTTTTACTTGATCAGATTAATAGATGATGCTCAGATGGTTTTGTAGAGCAAAAGAAATATGGCAAATTGGCAAATTTACAATGCCATGTTCAATTATATTGATTTGAACAAACATTTAACATTTAAATTATCAATATCTAGAAATATTGTTTACAAAGAGTCCCTCACTCGTAATCTAGATAAAAAGTGTTTTAAAATGATAATTCACACACAATGTTTGCAGTTTCAAACAGTTACACAATATATAAAACTTGATGGCATTATATCATCTGTAAACTCAATATTTATAAGTTTAAATCTTACAATTTAATTCTTAATTGTTTTGCTTACAGTGTTCTTGCTATTCATGTTCACTGTTATTTTTTTCTGCTTATGAACAATAAATAAAACCTTAATTTTAGATATACATATGTGAAAAACTATTTATTCCTTTTTAGTCGAATCAAAGAAAAACCTATTAACCTTCACTCGTGCTATCAAGTAAGCAGTATCAAGTATGATCAAAAACGATGCCTGAACGAAAACGATGAAATTTTAATAACTACAAGCAAACGAATTATTTCATATTTTACATACGTCATAAATAAAAAAGCTTTAACAATATTTGCTCCGAGAAAAGAAAATCAAGAAACTAAATAAGAAACTATTAGAACTAAGTACATGGTATTATAAGACTATAAAAAAAGAAATTTTAGAACTAGGCCCTTCGTCAGGTTTCTTCAAAAGTCAATACCAAAACAGGTATGACATGGCGATCATCATTGCAACATAATGACGTGACATAAACAAAATTGAACTTTAAAAAACTTTTTTCAAAAAATAGAACAATAGAAGATTATATGACATGGAACCTCAGAAACAAAAGAACTGATTAACTGCGTTAATTGATCCTCAGTTTTATCATCTTTCTAATTAACTAATCTGTGTAGATCTAACCAAAAAACCGCTGCGCGTAGAAACATTGTAATATCTGTTAGCTAAAATTTGTTCATAAAAATATATTTATTACCTTTCCTTCAACCACAAAACTGATACCTTTATTATACCATGTCAATTCATTCAAAATTTGAAAAATGACTTAAATTTATTGTATAAATAACTGAAAATACAAAAACGGTATTTTTCGTTTTTCAATAAAGCAAAATGACGAATGACAAATCAATCCACGGATTTAAAACTTAAAACCCCAAAAAGATTTCTTTTTAATTTCTAAATATTCATCTTCTTGTTAACAAAATACTAAATAAAACAATTAATATTATTTGAAGATGAACAAAAACATATAGTAGATCAAATGACTAAAGGGGCCAATCTCAAAACGAAGAAATTTTTATCGACAAATCTTGAATTGGAGCATCAGATTGGTTCTTTAGTCATTTGACCAACCGTTGGTCAAATAATATTGGGGTTATATTCGTAAAGTCACAAAAACCATGTTTATATTTTGCTCTCTTGAGAGAAACTTGGAACTTGCTTGCTTCTAGTTTTCAAATATAAATTTAACATTTTACCAACTACCCATTATAATTATAAACCATTGTATGTAAGTCATTCGCGTTTAAATATGTTCCTGTGAAGAGAAGAATTGTTTTACAATGTTTCAGAAAGGAAGTTTTAAACACCATTTTGTCTCAAAAAATTGATGTCATAAAAAAAATCAATTTTGGATAATCACAAAAGTTCTAAGAATAAAGCGAAAATTAATATTATACGATAAATACCAAAACTTTAGATTGGTATTTATTGAAACTATGTAAATAAATATTGTATTTTTTTAAAAACATGTACAAATCAGTCTTAATAGAAACTGCGGTACCCTATTAAGATTAAAATATGTAAAACAGTACAGTGTATGCAATTTATACAAGCTAACAAGTACCAATGTATATCATATATTAATATTTGTTTTTGCTTTTGCTTTCGGAAGACGGAATATGATCTGTATAAAAGAGAATTAAATTTTCTGTTAAATGGTACTAAATATTTATTAAATATGTCATTTCATTCGATTCGACAAACAAGGCAACTTCTACTGCTATAAAATCATATTTTCTTAAATGCAGAAAGGCACTTAAAGTATTAAAACGAAAAGAGTATTCTGTGTAAAATGTAGTAGCAGAAGTTATGAAAGCGACAAGATAAAAAATATTTATTCGAGGTCTTTCAATCGACCTGTAATTAAAAGAAATCTATGAACTTACATTAGAGTAGATCCTTTTAAGCCGCAATAACTGAACCTTCATCATTACTGTAAAACAGTAATAATTGTGTCAAACATCCGATATAATCCACGAGGTAGGTTAGAATAAAAAAGCTACTTAAACTTCGATAAATTCGATGGACAGAGAGAGAAACATCATAAAAAACAAGAAAAATGTTATAACAACAATCCTTTCCTGTAATTTCAAACCGTCAACTTGTCACAAACAAGCTCTCCCCACAATCCACTTAAGGAACAGAAAAAACTCTCAAGCACGATAATAAATAGATTTATTTATTATTTTTAAACGTGAATCGCTGTTACCAAAACAATTAGTTTACCCTGAAAAACTTTAGTTAACTTCCTTCAAGCTAACACACTATCAAAGATGGATGCGTTTGTTATGTTGTTATATTATTACTCGCCGAGCGCCTCCGTTCGAAATTCTTTCTTTCACTACTGTATCAACCATATTTAAAATAACAAATACATATATAAACACACGAAAATAAAGTAATAATGTATAATGAAAAGTTTTTTACTTGCAGTTTAAATTTAGTAATTTATAATTACACGTTTTTTATAAGTGAAATAGTTACCAAGGGTTGTTCTTTAAGGTTGAGAAAACATTAAGCATTTTAAGTAACAACCCTGAGGTCTCAAATCTAAAACTTCATTTAAAATTCGGTACTCGCTAAAATGTTTTTAACATGTTTTTTCTTTTGCTAAATATACCTAAATTTAATGTAGCATACTAAGAATTTGCTTAATTAACATTCTATCAGTCCCTTATTGTCCATGAAAACAGTAAATTAATATCAATAATAACCAGTTTAAAATGCCACGCCATTAAAATTAAGAGAAACAAAAAAATAAAGATACAGCGTCTGCAAACAAATGTATGAAAAATAAAAATGTCACTCATTATATCATGTTACAACGAAACAACATTATGATAAGTTTAACAAAATATCTGTTTCATTACAAATAAAAAACGATAACTATAGACAATATAACAAAGTACTAAACAGGAACTTTATAGCTCTCTGAAAAATATTTTCATAAGTTCAATAACAAACAAGATAAATATTGATATTAATTTACTTTTCATGGACTGATAGAATGTTAATTAAGCAAATTCTTACAAATCGACAAGTACGGAACCTTCTTATAAATTATATCACAATCCTAACACACTACTATTTTATTCAACTACGAAAAGTCACTCATACAAGTCATTATCGTTAGGAAGTTAATCTAATCCCTTTTATGGAAACAATATAAAGCGAAACAATGTTTAATTAACTGAGATTAACAGATTAAATTGCTTATAATTAAATTTGGGTTAACATAAGTAACATGATGTGTCTGAAGATCTAGAATCCTGACGCAGTAGAAAAGACAATGGCATATTATAGATTAGTATTTATTTTATTCAAACTTAAAAGGTAGTAAGGTATATCTTAAAACTAACTAAAACAACTACTACTTTAATGGGATAAAATTTCGCGGATGGCTACTTTGTGAATTTTCAAAGGGATTAAATTATATCCCATTAAAGTAAGATACCTAAAAGTATTATCGATACTATCACGATTACTATTGCTATTTAAAAAGAGTGTTGTTATGCGTCTAATTCTTCTTAAATTCTTAAAACCATTTAGAGTTTTTATATGGTATATTTTACTATTTTATAATTTATGAGGAGCACTTGGTTATGTTGATGTATAAATAAAGAAAAGACGGGGTGGGGGGGGAGAACAGAGAGACGAAGTAGAAGACCAAGAGAGACAAGAAGTGTTCTGAGCCATCTCAACAATAAACATATTTTTCTTCTTATAATGTTCTTTCTCTTAATCTCCTGAATTTTATATAATAATACAACGTTTGCACTTAGTAGCACGCAAATTGAGGGTTCTGATTCGATGAGTTAACATTTTTTTTCAAGAGAAGTTTTCATTTTCTCAACATTTAAAGGTTATAGCGAGAAATTTTGCCACCTTTTTAAAAAATCGTAGATACTCTCATATCCAATATCTAGCTTGTCTATTGTCGGACAAATGAACAGTTTTACGAAAACACAAAAGTCCGATAGCCCGTTAGTCCAAAAAAAATTATTCGTTAACTTATCGAACAAAATAATTCGACAGTTCATTAGTCCAACAAAACATAACTAATATAATATAATTTGTCGGCTATCAGATTAATCGTTCAGTCAATAGAACAAACATTGACTAATTGGACTAATGAGTCATATGACTATCGGAAAGGTAATTTGTCCGACAACTCATTAAAAATGACGACGAAAATCGTCGGACAAACGAGAAGTATCGACCATGAAAGTAATAAGGATGGTCTGTGTTATAATCATCAATCACTAAACAACAAAGTATAAGAATATATCTTACCAATTTATGTATAGTGGCTTGTATACATACAATCCACTCTGCCATTTCAACCTGATTGTCAGCAATAAATTGATGAATGTTTTGACCTCCGTACGATGCAATCTGCAAGTGAACAAAATAATAAGAAAAATGGGTACATATTATCATATTATGAAGAAAGTTTCAAATACTCAAAACAATAAAGGAGCAGAAGATTTTTAAAATAGCAAATTCATTGTAAGAAAAATAAAACAACTGAAAGCGAAATGAATCCCGATATGTAATGAATCCCGATATGTAATGAATCCCCATATGTAATGATTGGGTTGTCTCACCTGGAAGACAAACTTTTTCCCTTTAGCTTTATCTTTTGTGATGTGATCAAGTTTAGCTCCATGAAGATCAAGACTTGATTCTGGTTTACCAGTTGGAAAACCAGGTTTCTAAAGAAGAGAAATTAAATTCAATTGACGGGGTTGAATGGGACAATTCTTTATAGCTCCTATCAAGAATTCGAATTTTTGACAAGCATAGTAAAAACCTTCGTTCAATAAAGTATCATTTTCTTTCCACAAAAAAAGAGGCAAAATTAAATTGCTTTGAATTTTTTCAAAGATGTTTCAATTATGTTAAGATTATAGTTAAAAATTTTCGAATGTTAATGAAATAGTTTGGACAAAAGCTTGAGACATTTATTCAACGGACCAGCAAATTTACTTACCCCTATTAAGCCATTTTTTAATAAACTCAAGAAGTAATAAAGCTATTAGTTTGAAACTTTGGGACGGTTAACAAATATCTATTAGACACCGTATTTGAAATAGTTGAGTAATTATATTAATTACTCATGTAATTATGCTCAATTATTGAACAACAGGTGTAAAAAACTTACAAATATAATTGTTTATAACTTTGTATAGAATAATGGAATTAACATGAAGGTTTTATAAAGTTTTTTGATGTAAAAAAAACGTGTGCTGACGTCATAAATTCATATCATATGGTAATTTTGTTGCGGCTCAGGACTTGATTATTAGAAAAAAATAGCGGTGTTTCTAAATTTAATTCACATTTTGAAACAAATTTAGATTTGAGGACATAATTATTGGTATAGAAAATATTATGTTTTAACATACTGGAGATGCTGATTTTTGATCCTTGTAGAAAACGAGATTGCTGTCATATTTGCATACAAAAACTGGTACCCATACAGCTTTCTTAATTTGTTTGCGACCTTCCACTACTTTGCGTTTCATTAACTGCCCAGCCTTTTCGGCTCTTGGCCCCTAAGAATAAAAAAAAAAAAATGATAATAATCATCTACATAAAGTACAAGAAAAAGGGATTGTGTATGTGCATTTCGGGTATACCTGGTTAGTCGTGTCACCTTCAAGTTGTGCTGCCACCTGGTGCATTTCAATTATTTCAAAGGACTGGTTAGAATCTGTGCGTTGGTGACTCTATTATATAAATTGAATAAATTTTGTTAACTATTAGCGTTATCAAAAGAAATGTTTAATCGCTAAAATGTTACGAATTGACGTAAGAGCAATTATGGTTTAGTAAAGAGTAATGTAAAAGACTTCTTTAGTGTTATTGATTAAATCGAGCAAAACTATTTTTCCTTAGAGGTTGAAAATAAAAACAACATTTAGTCACTGAAATTATTACAGATTTAAAATTTATTTACAGGGTTATTATCTTATATACACGAACATTGTCTTTTTTGTATTTTTGTTTTAGTCCATTGTTTTACAAAATTAAGGAGGTGACACCCATAAATATATATCACACTAAAGTTTCACAACTACGTCTAATAGGTGTCAAATAAGTAATAATGAACAAAAAGCTTTCTTATTTAATATAAATAGAGTTTAATCGTGAATGGATGTTATGAGAGTTATTCTGTAAGTTTCGACTTACTATCAGCTACTTGGATACCCACGTATAACATCCGTGAAAATTGAAAATTTGATTACATAAAGAATCAATCCCCTACATACTACCCTACTTATCTACATAAGTGCCGGTGTAATAATAAAAGGTTCTTTACCGTTAACCTCTAGTAATATTGTATTTGTAAACTTAAAAGTTATATATACTTGGTTGAGAGTTTGAAGTAGTAGTATTTTGGTAGATGAAATAAGATGAAATTGTTTCTAGATGATAGTTCTAAGATACGAGTAAGTTATGGTAAAGAATAAACAATATTTGAACAATGTTATCTTAACCATAGAGATTACTCTTTCATTTGCTCACTTTTACAGACTATAATTTTACAAATAACGGATATACCAATCTGTAAATTTCAAGTTAAGTCTTCTTGCGTCCCCAAGAATATTCTTTAAGTATCTAAATTTTTAGTTCATTAACAATTAGCTATATTAGAAAGACTTTACTTCGTAAATTATATTTTTTACGAAAACGTGTATAAATTAGGAAAATCGAAAAGAAAAGTCTCCTAATAATAACCCCCTAAAAATGATGGGTGCTACAGATTATTACTTGCAAGTAATATTAGGAATAATCCTGGTTTTGCTGTTTCTTTGCATCCATGTCAAATATTCACAATTCGAACCTATGACGAAAGTTACGACCAAGGATTGCATTCTCTCCTGGCCCCATATCCAATGCGTTCAGTCCAAGTATCATTATTTTCCTATAATATTCATCCTGCTTTGCAACACAAACTTGATGCTCGTCAAAACCATCTATCAATTGCCCATCATAACTTGCAGTCAATCTCATCAACAAACTGAAATCTAAGGCAGTTGTCAAAGCAAAACGCTTCTAATGAACAATAGTTCCAAAAACCAACAACAAGATTCTACATTCGAACACAGAAAAAACCATCTATCAATTGCCCATCATAACATCAAAAAAATTTTTTTTTTAATGAAACGCTACTACGTATTACAGTAGAGAAAACTACGTGAGTCCAAGATGATCCAGAACAGGTAGAACCATTTGATTGAATGAATAACTGACTGACTTTAACTGAAAAAGCCGCAAGCTGAATGTTTGATTCTAATGTTAACTACTGCAATACAATCTTCTCCAATGTACCCTTGCAAATGTAACGCTTTCAAAAGCTTCAAAGAGCGTTTAGAGCTCGTTAATTAGGTATCGCAATGATAGCGATTGCATGAGCAATATAATGATAGTTTCTACTGCAAAATTAATGCATGAGGTCACAACAACACAAGATTTGCCAGAGAATATTACACAAACGACTCTAATGAGACAAAAAAAATTAGATATAACATTTTGTAATTTCGCAAAAAGGTTTTCTTTTAATTGGCCAACAGCCCGTATTTTTAAGTGGTGCGTAAATTTTCGAATGTAATTGACATAATTTTATCACTCTCATTTATGCAATCACAATTGATCTTTTACCGTTTCCAATGTTTTACGATAATTTAATCCATAAAATGTAAGTTTTTATATTTGCATTGTCTTCCGTTAGTTACTACCCGGGTTCATAGTATAGATAAGAAAAAAAGAAGAATAAAAGATAGATACTTACAACTTTGTTTTCTTTCGCTGGTAATTTGGGTGAAACTAAAGGACTTTTTCCTTGTTTTCCGTCATCTGATGAAACACTGGAAGGTGATCTAACAACAACCGATTGACATTTTTGAGTCCTTGGTGAACGGGAACTGATCGTTTGTCTTCTAATTACACACTCAAGTGTTTCATCAAAGGATTTCCGCCTTACATGCTTTGGTCGACCAGAATCGGAAAGCTAGGGCATATAGCATAATTTAGTTTTACATAAACAATAACACATAACAAATTGATTAGCATAAAGTATTTAAGACATTTTATTTTGCATAATAAGAAAGGGAAAGAACTAAAAAAGTAGAATTGATAAAGGCAAAATGTAGGAAACAAGTAGTGCTAGATTTTATTTCCATTTGTTCAATAAATTCATTATAGCCATCCTTGAATAAGTACAAAAATTAAATAAGTGTCTTAGAGCTTAATTGAGTCTTTACGAGACGCATAAATTAATTATTTTGAATTAAGCATTATCACCTCTGGCAAATTCCATGCAGTTCTGGGGCCATCTATACTATAATAATACATCTTTCCAGTCTTGTCACAACATGCCTTCCACTAACACAAAGAAGAACAGTGTAAATAAACGAGGAGATGCGTACTGTTATACTACCAGAAATTCTATTTGTAAAAATTTAGATATTCTAAATCTCAAAAAGTTCTATTTACAATTGAAAATTTCCTGAGATATAATTTTTCTAAATTAATAAATTGCTTACTCGCTCTTTGGTAAAGCTGTTTTGATAAATCTTTTCACAAGTATTTGGATCAAGCTCTAAGTTCCAACCACTTGGTAAATCTGGTGATAGTGGGGGCGAAGTTGTTATAGATGGCTATGAATAATAAAAATTGTAAGTCAGTTATAGTAGTTAACTGGTCTAGTTAGAATAGTGGCCCACTCAGGAATTTGAAAAATCCTATTTGGGACGGTCTCTACTATGGCTGGAGTTGCCCTTTGTGAAGAAAAATATATAATGGCCATGTTAAAACATAGCAAGGAAATCAGCAATCAGGGAAATCAGCAAATCAAAATAAATCAAAAGACCATACTACTAATAAAGTATTTTCTACTGTTATACATCAAAGTATCTGTACATACACTTTCTATACCATATCTGCAAACAGGATTTTTAATTAAAAAAAAAAGGATTATTGTTTAGCTTCCTAAAACAACACTAGAACAGTAAACCTTCTAAAATAACTATCTACTCATATATTATTGTATAATGTCGTATGTAACATTACATCATTATATCTGATATAATTGCATCAAATTTCTAATAACATCAACTGTGATTTCCATCCAATGATTTTTTTGCTATGTCTTGCGGAATAGAAGGTTTTATTTGTTTATTTTTAATTTGAGCTTTTAAAAATCAAAAATGTTTGAAAACCTGTTCCTTTCTCTATCTCAACCAAGCCGAGAACCCTCTAAAATGATTTTAAATTATGTAAGTAAAATATATATATATATATAAATATCAATTCCACTTTTAGATAATTTTTAACCTTTCAAAAAGCATGCAGGTTAACAAATACAATAATAAACAAATTGCCTTGCATAATAACTCACAATATTTATTTTTTCTTGAGAAATATTCTCCAGAGACAGATCTGATTGACTGCTTCCTGAATGGAATCCAGATGTTTTTCTAGTCATCTCACTTCTTGCTTCATTATAATGTAAATAAGCATCAATTTTGTTGAATGATTTTGAACTTGAAGATGGACGAGTAAAAGATTTCATTCGCTCATTCCTTGGTGAAATTTCAAAAGTAAGAGAAGGCAGTTCAGCAGGATGTTCTGGATTTGCCTAAAGTAAAAAGTTAGAAAAACTTGATAAAAGAAGCAATGATGTAATAAGAACACATGTCATAATCTATTATTAGGCATTCTTTTCTTATACAGTAATAAGAAATTATTAATCAACAGGTGGAGCTTTGAGATAAAAGTTTGGTACTATAGAATTCCTTAAAAGTTTCTTAAATTCTGACATATCGAATATAGGGTTTCTTATAAAAAGGTCCTTAAAAGGCCAGTTTCTTATAGACCAGCATTAATTATATTGGTCTAATTTAGGTAGGGATAAAGGGATTATTCTCACATTCTGTGGATTCTGCAGATGCAAAGAACACATTTTTTATATTATTTTTATTATGTTAAAATTCTCAAGAACAAATGCAAATTTTAAAATTGTTAAACACGTATAAGTATAGTCAAACTTTTCTTTGGAGACAATTTTATTTTGGATGAAATAATTTTTACAAACTTTTATACTGTATATAAATTTTAGAAAAAATTATATGAACCCTTTTTAATAAATTTTAATAATAAATAATAATTATACCTCATCAGAACTATTCAGATTTAAACTTCGAATATCTGAAGGAATATCATCTAAGCTTGTATCAAAAGCATCATCATTATCAATATCATCAGTGTCTTCTCCATACTACAAAAGAAAGTCTTATTTGATTAACAATAATTTGCTTATATTATCTTTTGGAAAAATCCGGTTTATAGTGAACGTGAGCTTTACAAGTTTAACTATATTGCTGTTATTATTTCAATTCACATCAAAGAAAACAAAGTATATTGGTATCCAAGCAGTAATGTTATATTATATCATATATGTTATACAAGTTTATACAGAAAATTCTTCCTCCAATATTATGCTAGAGGCCCTTTACATGGAGAAATTAAAATCCAGTATATATATATATATATATATATATATATAATTATAGCAAAACACAAAGTAATACCAAATCTTTCCAGTCAGTTCAAACGACCAAGTAGTAATAATATAGTGGACACAGGAACATGGAATAGATGGACGACTGTATTAAAATGAAGTACTATTTATA
>JAUEKX010068912.1:0-13100 GCA_031834005.1 Dendronotus venustus
GACATTTGCACATTCTCTGCAAATTGCAACGTTATATTTCAAACCTTAATCAAATTGTTTTCAAATGTTTTAATATCCCAAAGTACAGTTATCGAAGATGATGATTTTTTTAACATACTAACTAAATTAAATCTACTACACGCACTCAAGAAATTATAAAGTGTGTCTGTGTGTTTACTTGACTATTTTAACCATTCATAAAATATTTGAAAATTTTAACTGAAATTATATGCAGGGCTTTCAGATTGTTATTCAAAAAGATATTCTTATAATATGATATAGAACATAAAATAAATTTCCCATAGGTAGTCATTTAATTTTCATTCATTTAACCTAATCATATATACATAATTCCTTCTACTGATATCATTTATCATTACAAAAAATATTAACATCAAAACTATTTAATATTTCCAAAAAATAAGTTCCAATTGCACCCCATTTTCACAGATATGCCAAAGCATAATACATAATATTTCACCTCAAAGTTTGAAAAACTTTGTAAATTGATAACTTTCTTTATATGTTTTTATCAAACTTTATTTCTAAAGATCTATCTATACAATTAATCAAATTTTTTTTCAGGTATATCTGGAGATAAACTTCTATTTTCTAACAAGGAAGATGTCAGGCAGTTCACCTTTGGTTATGGAAATTATACCCCTATATTAGGTGGCTTAGAATATATAAGAAGTCTAGATTATGACTACAAAGAAGGTCGACTCTTCTTCATTAGTATTCACAACAATGAAAAGACGGTACTACGCAGTACAAGTTTCATTGATCGCAATGAAAAACCCAAGACAGTTGTGGATACAGTCACTCAATTGGATAATGATTTAAAAAGTGTAGTAGTCGATTGGTTATCCAAAAAGTTGTACTTCACTGATTTGCGAAGGCAGCAAGTCGAAGTAACAAACTATGATGGAACCTTGAAGAGGGTCATTGTCTCAACAGGGCTTAATCAACCAGAATGCCTCGCTCTTTTTCCACAAAAAGGGTATATTCATTTTTATGATTCTTATCAATTGTTTGTTTCTTAGTAAAATCACATTAGTTCACTAAAAAATATTACCTCCTCAGTCTATCGTATTGTGCAATAAACCTTTTTCAAGAGAATTTTTTATAACTGAATTTCTTTTCAATTTAAACAAAATCATTGTATAATATTTTCTGTTTACAAGATATCAAATTTGTTATTATCTCCAGGCTGATGTTTGTCACAGATTGGGGAAGTACAAAGAAAATTGAAAGATTTAATATGGATGGTTCCAATAGAAAGGTCATTTACAATAAACCCGAAAAAGCGTGGGGAAGGTCCATTACAATAGACTACAAAACTTCAATTATCTACTGGGGTGATACACATAAACATTTGATCGGCTCTATGACCATTGATGGTACAAACTTACAATATTACAAATTAGAACTCTCGCCTAACTATATTTCTGTCTCAAACACGATGGTCTTCTGGAGTGATGGAGCATCAATATCTGCTTTTGAAAAACGAAACCGTAGTAATATTGTTCACGTGAAAGAGCTCAATGGGGGTGCAATATTACCTAATGATTTGCGAGTGTTTGAGAGTTACCGAAACCCGGAAGCGGATACACCATGTGCAAGTAACAATGGAGGTTGCAGTCACCTGTGTTTACTTCGTTTTGATGGTTATTCTTGTGCATGTCCAACAGGTGTTGCATTGAAAGAAGACAACAAAACTTGTAAAGATGGTAAGTAGTCCGTTTTTAATGAAATGATGATTGCTATATTTAATTACGCCATGTTTTCTCCCATCCCATCTACTGTTACTATGTTATTATGGAGTGGTAATCTTTTGTATTTTTTTCCATTAAGTTCTTATAACAGAAATGACTAATGATTCGTAATACATGATTTTGAAAATAATATAAGATCATATATCCCTTTGTTTTTTCAGGTATGAAAAAGTTCTTAATTGTAGCCCGGAAGGAAAACATTCGATTAGTGTCTTTGGATGTGGATAAGAATATCGACTTTCGGTTAAACATTGATAAGCAATTTACACGGAACGTGCACGACGTGGTTTATGATGTTGAGTTACAGCGTGTGTATTGGACTGACTCAGGATGTACTGGGACCATTAACAGCATTGAAGATTGTTCTCTTCCCGGTGGAATTAACAGTATCTTCTTGAATGGAACTGGTAAGTACAACCAGAATCTGTTTAACCAACTACAGCAACCTTTTCCTCTGTGTTTACGTTCTTAGCCGGACATTTTCGCTATTTTACTCTTGGATTCAGTTCTTATTATTAAAAGGCTATAGATGGGTTTACACTTAAACTACACTTCTGTAGACCCATAAAATAACAGCAATATCAACTCGAGTTTCCATGCAGGTTTCGAATAGTTTTTATCATAGAAAGAGAACTGTCTATACACTTTCGTCTACTTCGTATTTACTATTTTTGTAGGTTTTGAGCAGTTCTTAACAGATGGACTAAAAGACCCGGATAATTTAGCAGTTGATTGGGTTGCTCGTAATATTTATTGGACAGATGGTGCATTGCGTAGAATTGAGGTGGCACGACTAGATGGAGGTGCACGAAAGATCATTATTCAAGATAAACTGCACAGACCACGTGGTCTCGCGTTAGATGTTGGTGACGCGTAAGAGACTTTATTTTTGTTTTGTTTAAAATTAACAACAGTTATGCATTCTTTTCTTTTTTTTTGGTGGAGACAAACCTTTGCTTACAAATATTGAATGTTTTTTTATAGAGGTGTTTCTTGTAAGTAATGTAGTTACCATACCTAACTAAGAAACACCACAATGTAGTTACCATACCTAGCTAAGAAACACCACAATGGTATATTTTTAACATAGTTGCCACTCGTGAACGAGTTTTTAATCCGTGTTATTTATATTATCTTCTGTTAAGGTACGCTCTATACAATATTTTGGTTTTTATTGAAATTCCTTTACTTTCCCTTTAAAAGCAATTAAATCAACTGGAGTAATGTTGTCAAAACATAAGTAAAATACCTAGTAATGCACGTGTTCGAAATACAATGTTGGTTTTACGTCCCTGGTCCGACACTCGCCCAGACATAATATTTTGACTAAATAAAATTTTATAATCATTAAACTAAATCATCATCATCATATATGTGTGGTTGGAACTAACATTGTTAAACTTATTATGCACGCCCATTACGCCAAGGGGCGTAACACCATTATGGGCCATCAATATATTTAGAAGTTTCATTCTACACTTTGTTTAACTTTTGTAGGAAAATCTATTGGTCTGATTGGGGAAACGACTCAAAAATCGAACGTGCTAATTTAAATGGTGATAACCGCGAGGTACTTGTTGACGAGGGGACCTTCTGGCCCAACGGAATCGCTCTTGATCTTCAACACCGACGTTTGTACTGGGTGGATGCTCGCAAATACTCTGTGTCCTACATCGAACTTGACACTAAGAAGATCTTCAAGATATTTGAAAATGCATACCATCCTTTCGGTATTACCATCTTTGAGAAGTATGTCTACTGGACAGATTGGTCTCGGAAAGTTGTTCGGTTGAAGTTGACTGAAAATAAGAAAATCCAAAAGGAACGTGTGGTAAGGAGAAAATCTGAAGTTCTTCCGTCAAAACTGTTGTCTTTGTTTTTCCTCAAATGAGTTCTACCAACAACCTTGCAGCAGCTTCCAGTGTCAATATCTCGAGAAGGGTGAAAACCAGTTTTTTTAGTTTAGAACAATTTTAAACAAACTGAGTGTGCACAACCACAATATTATTTTCCAGCGAAAATAGAAGCAATTTTAAATTGGTACCAGATGAACATTATTATTGTAAGAAAAATTGTTTATTTTTTCAGATACTGGATGAGATAACAGATGTGATGGGCATCTGTGCTGTCGACACCGCTATCAAATATGGTCGAAATCCTTGTTATTACAAGACAAACAACTGTTCTCACTTTTGTTTCGTAAAACCTGAACTTGGCGTTGGCTTGTGTGAGTGCCCTGAGGGCATGGAACTGGGAATGGATGATATAACATGTCAAGGTAAACACAAAAACGTCAAACCAATATCGTTCGTACCTAGTCTGACTGTGGCAGGGTTCGAAATAACGTTTTGGAAATGACTGAACAAGGAGGAGATACAAGCCTATACCATCAGTTGGTCATTTTAATCGTTTATCAGAGCAGGGCCAATTCTCCGCCTTTATTTCGACCTTTGCTATTGGGAATACTATTGCCTCTTATGTGTTAAATTCTACCAGATTTGATTTTCACAATTTCGAGTTCCACACTAGTGTGTTCTAATGTCAAGCAAATAGATTGGCGATTGCTAATTTAGTTTTTGGACATAAATTAAGCTCAATATCTCATTTAATTTTCAAATATCAATTTCTACTTTTTCCTAAACAGTACCTTCAGGCTATCTCATTTATTCGACAAACAAGGACATCTACAAAACTTCACTTGACACTTTCAAATCAAGTGAATCGATCAAAACGTTCCTGCCAACGAATCACGCAAAGATTGATATCCACTACAAGAAAAATCGGATTATTTGGTATGATGGCCAAGAAGAGACGGGCAGCGAATTCTCTTCAATCAACTCTGTCCATTTGAATGGCACAGGCTATCAAGTAGTCATGGAAGCAAAATCGGTAGAAAGCTTCGCGGTTGACTGGATGTCTGATAATGTTTATATCGCTTTCAGCAAATTGAACTACATCGAAGTAGCTCGTCTTGATGGTTCCTGTAGGAAAAAGTTAATTTTCAATGAGAACCTTTTGAGACCAAGATGTATCATGGTAAACCCGCATTTAAAGTAAGTCTCGTTGCACAATTCTTTCACTTTTTTTAGCGTAATGTTTTTACAATAACCATGACAACAAGAATCTTATTTTAATAGGCTGCGAACTACTATTATGCGGGGATTGGGAAATTTTTTTAAGACCAACTTTATAAGAAACATGCAATTAAGTGATTATAAATGGAAAAGCCCAAACTATTACATCATAGAGTCTTCAGTTGGGATTATGAAACCTTTAGGATTTGAATTTTATTCTGCTGTATATAAATCTTTATAATTTGTATTTATTCAATTTTTTTTAGGAAATTATTTTGGGCACATATTAAAAACGATACGACTACTGCTCTATTTCAATCTAACCTTGATGGGAGCAACATCGAGGAGCTAAAAACCATCTTACCAACACACTGCGCCATTGACTTCAAAACAAGTTTAATTTATTGTTTAAATAATCAAGCATTTCTAATTTCGTTTAACCCGATAGATCGTAAGTTAATAACACTGCGTACTTTAGAGCCGAAGTGGACTATTAGTGGTATATCGGTATTTGATGGACATATAATTTATACAGATTACGGGCAAGGCGTTATTGGTAAATTCCCTACTGATCCAAAAAAGCAAGACAAATTCATCACTCTTTTCAAAGAACCGAGTCCATTTGGTGTGAAAGTATTTCACTCTGAAATGCAAACAGGTAAGGGTTTGAATATCCGTTTTTATTACACCCAGGACATGATGCTAAGTTGACGTTACTATAATGTGGCCCAGATTTTTCCAAAATATGGTGGTTTCAAACAATTTTAAAGTCCAATTCTCAGTTCAAAAGGGAATTTTCTCTTGGATATAAGTCTGTATAATTGGAAGTTAACTGAAAGTATTTCTGACTACAGAAATAAATCAATAATAAAGCAATAAAAGAAATCTTCAATGACATTCCATCATTTTTATATGTTTTTCTTTTTTTCTTTTTTAGGTTCAAATCTTTGTTCCCGTGGAAACGGTGGCTGTCAGCATTTTTGTTTTGCCCTCCAAACGACAGTTAAGTGTAGTTGTGCAACCCATTACTCTCTCGGGCTTGACGGGAAAACATGCGAAGAACCGCAAAGCTTCCTTCTTGCCAATCGAAATTCTATTTTTCTACGCCTATTATACGGTGACGGAGTTCCAGATTACATTCTGCCGATTACAGACGCGAGCAATGTTGGACCCGTACAATTCGATGATTTGCGAGATTACGTGTACTGGTTGCACGCATCAGAATGTTATGTTCATCGCACCTTTCAAAATGGCAGCGGAGGTATTGAGTCGATCGACTTGCTTACGAATTTGCAAAGACATTCATTTAAAAAAAGAAATAACGGAGATAAAATAGAACCGTACGATTTCGCACTTGATCCGTTCAGTAACACAATATTTTGGACTGATAAAGCGAAAAACACAATCAACTTCTTGAATCTTTACACACAAAAACGCGACATCGTCTTTAGCAAGCCCGGTTATTTCCCGCGTAAGATTACGGCTTATCCGGAAAAGGACCGTTTGTTCTGGACTTCATACGATGATGCAAAACGAGAGACTATGCTGCTTTCCATCACATTTGCCGGCACCGTAGAAAAAGTGTTGAGAGGACCAGATCGATCTATTATAGAAGATTTGGTGATCGATTATTCCACCAAACTGATCTACTACCTCGATACAGAAAAAAACACCATCCAAAGTCTCTCGCAAGAGGGAGAATCCCAAGTCAAATACATCATTAAAGCCTCGTATAAGCCCATATCCATAGCAACAAATAACAATGATATCTTTTATGCGGCGGACAATATGATCTATAAACTTTCCAAAACAGCTTCTACCAGCGATAGTGTGGCGTTCCATGGTAGATACGAGGGACTGGCACGGATAATAACAGTGGATTTAAACAGAAGAAAATGTGAGTTTGTTTGTTTGTTTTTGTTTTGTTTTTGTTGTTCCGCTCATTAATTTGTGTCTGGTACAAGGTAGCTGGGAAAACCTTGTCTCTTTCTCTTGCACCGCTTTTTAGTTTCGGTTTAGGCAAATGTTGACTTCTAGGCTACATATCTTCCAATTTCTCTCCCTCAAATTATTATTATACGTGTTACAATCATGTCAAGTATAATTTTAGAATCTCTGTAGAATTTAAAACACGTTACATGTTATGGTAATTTTTTTGTTATAATCAAAAATTGTTATAATGCTAAAAATAGGTTTTTTCTTTGTGAAAACATGGGTGTTCTTGGAAGTTGAGGATATGGATTTTGTTGAGTTGAATAAAGTAAAATACGCGAATTGCCATATCTATGTCATAATTTTTCATTAAATTGTTTCAGTCGACTTAATAAGTTATTTACAAAATTCTTTTTTTTTTTAGTTTCTCATCCGTGTTCAGAGAAGAACGGAGGTTGCAGTCATATTTGTCGAATTTCGTACGGTTTAAGTTTGTCGAGTAAAAAGAATGAACCAAAAGCAATATGTGGATGTCCTTTAAATTATCATCCTGATCAAAATGAAAAAAACTGTTCAGGTAGGTGACAGTCAAACATTAAAAAGACGTTAGTAATACTCATACTTTGGCTCAATCCACAAAATTGTAAATTATCTACCAATTCGTGAAACATTAATAAGGTTACGTTATTGGTCTATACTTTGCCATATTTGATTGTTAATTCAAACTAATTAATATTTTATGTTATTATTTGATTCGCGAAGATTTTAATCTTTCCTCGAAAGAGAAATATCGCAAAACAAAGTTTTTTTACAATAATAATTTTCACATTCAATTACCAACATGCGCTTTTACTTGTAATTTGCTAATTCTTGTAAGACTCCCAGTCTAGTGATTCTTTGTATCGTTTGG
This sequence comes from Dendronotus venustus, assembly GCA_031834005.1. Lineage (NCBI taxonomy): Eukaryota > Metazoa > Mollusca > Gastropoda > Nudibranchia > Dendronotidae > Dendronotus > Dendronotus venustus. Next base: position 7,692 of record JAUEKX010068912.1, read on the forward strand.
AAGATTCATTGAGTATCATTTTTAACATTGCAACGGCTTCAATGTTGCGGCGGGAGGCATTTAAGAATGAAATTTTAAGAAAGTTTAAGGCGAGATCTGTTCTATTGTTCCCTATTATAAATGTCCCCTGCTGCGACATTTTTCGCATACACAGTTTTTTTTTTATAAGAATTACATAAATCGAGACGAGCCTCATGATTCTTAATTTTTCTCCGAATTGAGCCTTAGAATATTCTTAGATGATTCTTAAATTATAAGTACATAAATGAAATTTCTTAATCCATTTTTTGAGGCTGAGGGTGATTCTTAAAGAATTCTTAAAATTTGGTGATTTTAAGCCTTATGATTCTTATAAAAAGAATTCTTATAAAAAAAACAACTGTGTAGTGGAAATTGACTATAAGAGCTTTCTCTTGACTTTTGGTGGTTTGGTTATAGCGTTACTACATGCCCAGTAGTTTGCCCAAGATTTGGTTTGCTTAACCTAATTTTTCGTTGTTGTTAATTTTTTCTTTCTTCATTAAACAGCTGTTGAGAATTGTAAGTTGCATCAGTTCTTTTGTAAAGAAGACAGTCGATGTATTCATCAAGACCTCACTTGTAATGGACCAGACGATTGTTCTGATGGTCAAGATGAAGATGATTCCATTTGTAAAGATCGCATTTTACGACCACCGTGTGCTTTAAATTATATACAGTGCGGTGCTGACCGTAAATGTATACCGAAGAAATCTTGGTGTGACGGAATACAAGATTGTGTTAATGACCAAGATGAAAGTTCTTGCGGTAGGTGACTTTGACTCTCTTTTTTCCTCGTCACTTTTTTTCACTCTGTCAAACAATTTATCTTTCATATAACCAACTACGATCCAAAATGAGTGGACATTTTTCCTATATGTCGAGTTACCTACAACTCGGCATTCTCGTCCTACCAGTGTTCAACCCGCTGATCATTGTCAAACTAAGGGTAGTAGAAAGACCGCTTGCACGTATAAGCGATTGTGCGCGGTTGCGCCCTCTATAGACTTACCTTTTTATTGTGTCTTTTTTTGCATTTACAGTGACATGTGATAAAGATTATTTTTCATGCGATGGAACATGCAGGGAAATTAGTGAACGTTGTAATGGAGAAAATAATTGTGAAGATGAAACAGATGAAATGAATTGCCCAAGTAAGTTCTTACTCTCGTCCCCACGCATGCGCATAATAGCCATGCCCATATTTTTCTAGGTGGTCAGTGACATGTGTTACATGTTTTACATCTTGACCTAAAGCACAAGAAAAAGGCTGGGATTTTTATAGAGACGCGTACCAAGTTAAAAAGAGTACAGATTTGAATAAAAAACTCGATTGAAATCAAAGTAGTCTCGACCCAGATAAAAATTTCGATTTGAATCGATAATATTTATTTTTATATTTATTATTATTATATTTGTTATGCAGTATTATAGTTCGATTAGTCATGATAATACTTTTTACGATATATTGTCTGTATTATTTGTTTCCATAGTAACAATGCAACCGACACTCATTACCGTACCGACCCATGTGCAACCAAAACGATCGAGGATGTTAGCAGCGATCGTGTCGGGAGTAATTGTATGTATCATCTGCTTAATGTTTGGGATCCTTGTCTATTTCAAAATACAAAACTCGAAGAAGAACGCGTCGAACCAGCGTAACGGAACTAACCCGTGGACACTGCAACAATTGAGCTCCTTAAATGTTTCTGAGGATCACGCAAAGAGTTCAGTGTCGACCTACATTTCGAATGATTTACCTTATTATGATAGGAGCAACATGACTGGGCAGTCGGATATCTGCGATTCGGAATTTAGTCAGTTGATAGCATTTAACCCGCCTCCTTCGCTTGTCACTGAGCAAGCCATGTCCACCATGTCTGCTACACGTAGCACTGCCATGTACAGTGAGTATAATGATTGCGCTCGCTGCGATTTATGTCACGGAGAGATAATGGATGAAGATGACGTGGGTGGACATAACGCCCCACCGCCCACTATCGTATCTGCACTTGATGATGATCTCTATTTCCCATTAAAACAAACGACGGACGATTGGACGCAAAAGTCTACCATTTGTGGTGGTTGCCAATCAGCTACGTCTCACACACAAACTAATGAACAAAATAACGGTCGCATACATAATGGTAGCGTTGGTATGAGACGTGCGCATATACCAAGAGGATTGCGTAGTATACATGAAATAGAACCTTCAGATACTTCATGGATGTACAATACGCAAGAACCTGATCTTGAAGATAGACAGTATGGAGAAGAACCGTTATTTTTAGAAAGTAATAGACATCTAATAGACCCTCCTCCATCCCCCTGTACATACCTATCGGAGGAAGACAGACCTCCATCTCCGACTTTTATTGCACTACATGGGAGAGAACACTTTGCTCCGCCTCCGTCGCCAACGAGTCAGTTGCTATGACAATTTTATTTTTTAATTTTCCTGGATTTTCTTCGGATTTTATCTTTTTATATGTAAAAAAAACTGATGTTCTTTTGCAGATTATTCGTTATCGTAGATGATATTGCATGTTACAAATTTTCCAGCAATTTTGCTTGATACGTTAGGATCCACGCAAAAAAAAAAATCCTTTTGGGCCGAAATGTAAAGTGCGAAATGCAAAGTTCTCTACGCGAGGACTTTTGTACGCCTAAAGTATTTTTAGTTCTCCTAGCCCAAATCAAAAAGTCGTTTAAAAGACTTGGAGAATGTCCAAAATATTTCAAAGAAATAACTAAATATTTAGCCCGTGATTAAAAAGGAATCTTACTTGTGTTTAGCGTATATTTAAATACCTGCGTGCAAGAGAAGTGGAAGAGAGAGCTCTATGAAGGTGAGCAAGAATAAAAATTCAAATTTATGCTCTCCTCCAAGGAGTCTCAAATTTTTCATCACATTTTTTTGAAAGCAGACTATAAAAGAATGTAAATGTTTTTGATAAATTATTTTGTATCGTTTAGTCAGTTTTTTTATATGATATATTAAATATTATTTATTTGATATTCACTGAGTTGAAATTATTTAATAAAAAAATCATCCGTTACTAGCCATATCTTACCATAATAATCAGTTTCTTTGATTAGATTATCCGAATTTTGCTCAAAAATCTCATGATGCAAGTTATTCATTATATCATTATCGAAGAATACCTAGTTATATTCATTTTTTATTCATTTTGGTGATTTTGTAGAATAAACGATTTGGTTTTGGGAAGGCTTATCCAAAAAGCAATTGGATGTTTTAGGCTTTCAAACAGTCTCTTTCGCGTTTATACTATTTTAAAGTATCCTAATCTTTCAGCTTCCAAATTTTCGTCATTAATTTGTTTTACTAATTTTTCGTAAAATGTTGGTTTCTTTTAAAACCTTTTAATATTTGGAATATTCAACAAAAAATGACGTTAATGTGACGTCAAATATATAAAGAAACATACCTCTTATTGGTTTGTTTAAAAAGTAATTTTCAAACAGCAGTCAGTAGTCAGAATTTTTAACGGGAAAATACTTTCTTTTATAAAAATATAAAAAATGTTTCGTTATTCTTTGTTAAAAAATGTTCAAGGTTCTTCTTCGTCTTCATCATCATCTAGAGAAGATGAAACGAAACCGGTAAACAAAAAGCAAGACGAAAAATCAGCCAATGAGCGCGCAACAACGACTATATCAGACGAAGTTTTTCTTTTACGACGTGGCTACTTCCTGATGAGTACAGGTTTACTCGGTGAAGGATCCTACTCGAAAGTTAAGCGAGCTTACTCGAAGTATCGTGGTTACGATGTCGCTATCAAGATAGTAAATCGCAAAATTGCACCTAAAGATTTTCTGAAGCGCTTTTTACCACGCGAACTGGAAATCATTGGGCAAATCAGGCATCGCAATATTTGTGAGTTCTATGAAGTTTTGGATATCGGTGAAAAAGTGTTCATTGTCATGCAGCACGCACCATGCGGTGATTTATTAGAGTACATTCAACGCAACAAGTTCCTGAAAGAAGATCAAGCCAGAAAGATGTTTTTGCAGGTAAGAATTTAAATGGCTTATGTAATAGCGCTCATGGACACTTACATATTAAAATACGGTGCCGGTTTAAACAGTAATTCTTTTATTATTCTATAATCTCTTCACGGCAACAGTGAAGTTATCATTGTATTTTACAGCAGACTCAAATATTTTATTTTATCTATTTATTTTTTAGATTGTTTTAGCAGTTTCCTACTTACACTCGCTCAACGTTCTTCACCGCGACTTGAAATGCGAAAATATTTTGTTGACAAAAGATTTGCAACCATTGTTGACAGATTTCGGGTTCGCAAAGCATTTGCCTCAATTGGAAAACCTGAATAAAACTTACTGCGGAAGCTCAGCTTATGCTCCTATCGAAATCTTAAAAGGTGAGATTTTTACAAGGTTTTGTGTGATACTTCAAAAGAATAAAACTGTCTATTTATATCAACCAGTATGCGAAAAATGAACTAGTCATTTGGTAATGAGATGACATCAGTGTCTTCGTAATAAATAAAGGATTTCTAATATCAGAATGCTTTTATCTTCGACATATATAGATTTAAATTTCAGACGCCATATTCGTTAATTCTTTGTTGCTAACCTAAGCCCTTAGTTCCTCTTACCCGACAAGATAGCCCCGATTTGGAAGATTGATTCTGTCTCTTTTTAGACTAGATCAACATAGCAATAATCTATCTCTGTATAATAGAAAAGCAAATATTAGCAAATGAAGAAAAACTATTCTGATAATGCTAAATAATCTACCACAGGTGTACCATATGATGGACCGTGTGCAGAGGTTTGGAGTTTGGGATGCATTCTCTACATCATTACTACTGGTGCCATGCCCTTTGATGACTCCAATAAAGCTGATCAAATCCGACAGATGAAGAAGGGTCCCAACTTTATACGGACTAAACAACGCATTTCGGATTCGTTGACATCCCTGATTCTTAGAATGTTGGATGTCGACCCGGTGACACGCATCAAGTTGACTGAAATACCGAACCACAAGTGGTGTAAGCAGGATAATTCGAATCTCTCTGAGAATACAAACTGATGTCTTTTCTGACGAATATCTATAGAAGATTTTTTCTTTTTCAAAACATAGGATTTTTTTGGAAAAAATGTATAAATTGTAAAATGTATATAACTACGGTAAAAATGACGATCTCTTTAATTCATCCCTTTAATCAAAAAATCTCTCTGCCTCTGAAGACATACCTCTATTATCTCAAGATCTCTCCTAGCACTTCTTTACTCAAATAGTCGTTGGTCCATGAAAGATTTAAATTACTGGTAATTTTATTACTTTAAACAATTTTGTTATCCCCATGCACCAAATTAGCAATTCAACTTAGATAATGC
>JAUEKX010069134.1:0-13096 GCA_031834005.1 Dendronotus venustus
TAGAAAAGTTTAAGAAAAAAGTGAGGCAATTTATTTTAGACAATTTATCAGGGATTGCAATGACGTAATTTTCTTTTAAAAAAATACCGTGGAGGGGACTTGGAGCTCTTGAAAGAAGACTATGTATTTTTTTCTTTGATTACTTCAATCTATTGTTGTAAATATTATTATTTTTCCAAAATTATATCACAAAACAGAGAATCATGTAAGCTTTCGGAAATTATATATTTACTTTTAATATAAAAAAAAAAATAGATCAGAAAGTATTTAACATAATCTGAAATCATACATCCAGGGTACACACTATCCTTAAGGTATGCATGTCGAAGGGATTTGTTTGTTAAACTTGAAGCATAAATGACAATTTTGACTGCATATATAATTTACAGAAAATTTTAAGCATATTCCTGTGCATTAAGTTCATATTTTGTATTAATTGATTAATATTTAGGAGTTACTTCATATATTTATGAAGAATGTATTCCGCGTGTTGGTTCTGAATTATTAACTACTTTATTATTAACATTTTAATACATTCTTGATTAGATTGACCCAAAGTCTGCATGTCCATTAGGAGTTGTAAGTATAGTATTATAAATATGTATATTGTACATTTATTATGTATTATTGCTATTAAAAGAATTATAATTATTTCAAACCTGTTTATACGTTGCCACTTTTGGTTTCATTTTCTCTCCAACTGACTTTAACTTCGAAATATCATATAGAAACCTGGACAACGAACAAAGAAGATATTTGTTGGAGGGCTGCAAACAGAAACTACAGATGATAAACTACGTGAATATTTTAGTCAATTTGGAGAGGTACGTAAAAATTGCAGGAGTCTGTTTTTATAAACCAATAATTAAAAAATAATGTATGGAGCTAATAATTTGTTATTAATAATTTGTTGTAAAACGACTTCCAGTTGATAATTATATATTTGTTTCTTTCTCCATTTTTTCTTTGACGCTCTCCTGTTTCAATAATAGTTTTTATGTATATATTATTGTAATGCATTGTATATTATTCCTATTGTTTAGATTGTAAATAATATTGAATATGCTGTAGACCACCAAACTAACAAGAAAAGAGGTAAGTTTCTTCAGATTTCGTTCAATATAATGTAGATCCAGACTAATCAATGTTTTCAAGCAAACCATAAGTGAATACTGCAGTATGTTTTTTACAAATACGGAACTTCACTGCACTTAAATTTTAATTTATTTTTGATGAAGTATATTTTTATGTCATTCTATTTTCAGGGTTTTGTTTCATTGAGTTTACTAACGAAGCTGTTGTTGATAGAATAGTAAAAGATAAATTTCATCAAATTGCTGGTAAAAAGGTGATTCTTTTCCCAAATAAATAATTTTATTGTGTTTTTAGTTTCTGAACAATCTGAATATACTGATTTAAAAAAGGATTTAATCAGGATCTCAATTCAATTAGGCCTGCGGCCATATCTCAAGATTGCCATCTGGTAAAAACCTCAAATTTGTTATGTCAAAAAACGAGCCCTCATAAATCATTGCATTTAATAATCGTTCTACCATTTAGTTTTATGCCTTAGATGGAGTTGTTTTGAAATTAGTTGTTTTACATTTTTACAAAATTCCTTTTGGTAATATTAAATGTTGCTCAATATTATTTAAAATATATTCTATATATACATAATTAAATTAATAAAATGTCTATCCAACGTCAAACCGGTGTTCCTTTTTAGTTGGTCTACGCATGTAAGGAACCTTCTTCTTTCCCTTGCTCATCTCCTCTGAGTTGGTTCCCAAAATAATTGATTCTTCTAATTGTAACACACCTGCAAAGATCAAAAAGATATCAATTTTTTCGTTGGGTGTAATTGCTTTGGCCACAGTGTCCTTGTTTGTAGAGGACATTTATAGCATCTCCAGTATACCACATGCAGTCAGTATTTCCATAGGTTTTCCCCTCTATATAGAATCAAGCGCTTTTTTTAAAGTAGACAAAATTGATAACTGCTTTAAGTTGTTTTGTTTTTACAACCTTCTTAATTTGCGAGAGAACTGATCGCCCAGAGCGAAAGCCATAATATTGGATCTAGAGGAGGCCATTCTCCTAACTTGGGAACCGCAACTTAAATTTTAACAGGGCCATATACACCTATACACTACTAATATATAGTATATCTTCGTAACAAAAAGATTTTATTATTTGTAATATTTTTTTGTACACTGGAAAATTTTGTTTTGTGTTGCATTTTTGCAACTACGTGCTCAATAATTAAATAAATAACTACATGAATAACTAAATGTAATACGATATTTGCTAATTGTCTCAAAGTTTCATTATGCCTGAATTATCTAAATAAATATTGGACTGATTGGACCAAAATCGCTCAATCTTGAGCTTTATGTGGTTAATGTTTTACCTATATAACTACCCTCTCTATACCAATACATAATACAATTATTTTTTATCTTAATTAGCGTTCAATGAACCGATATTTTATATCCTGCTTTGTAATTGCTTTTAGATTGAAACAAAGAGAGCATTGAGTAAGCAGCAACAGCAAGAACAAGTCGCTGCAAAAGCTTTTTCAGGTAATTTTTTGGATCATTTTTTCACTTTAAGTAAAATTCGAATGTCTCTACTTCATAAAAGCACTTTCACTTTTGGGTCAAAATAGGTAAAAAAATGACGTGTCGATAAATTTAAGAAAAATAATGATGATGCGGATGTTATTTAGTAGGAAATCCTTGTGTCTAAATATCTTCACGAATTAGCCTTTAATTAAAAGGATCGGCGGTTACTACCACCAGCTACCACCTTTTCCGTAAATCAAAGCAACGGTTCAAGAACGACGATATGCTCATCATCCTGATAGTATGGGAGCAATTTAAGCTGTCAAAAATACTTTATTCGGAGAAATTTTGTAGTAGAGAAAATTGGTGCAAATTCATTTTTTCCCTTTGCGCCAAATTAATTCCGCGCAAAATAGTTTTTTTCGTCTCTGTGCTAAATTTATCCAAACAATCTTTTTCTAGTGGATCTATTATCGCGAATTATCAGACTGCATTCACCTTCACTGCTATCTATCATATGATCTTTTGTAATTTTCGTTAAGGATAATGTTAAAAGATAGGTCATTCCATATCAAATCAACAAGGGCAAGTAACCCGACCCTCTCAGAATTGCCTGATTTTTGACACATTAGCTCAGTTTCTCGAGTAGGTTATTTGTGCCAATTTTTTTTTGTAAATCCCAGCGATTCCTGAGATATAGATACTCGAGCCCAGTCCCTTTGTGGCCCAATTTTTTTCAGCGCCGCAACAAACTTTCACTACCGGGTGCAACTGTTTTTACTATAATTTTTTTTTACAGACGCTGGCATGGACAAAAATGAGCCTAAAAAAAGTTGCCCAGATTCTGTGGGCATGAAATTTTGCCAAGTTATTCTAAATATAAAGAGGCAACAATATGCAGAAAATCAGCTTGGTTATTTTTTCCTAAATCTCTGAGCGACGACTTAAAATTTGGTTATTCTTTTATAAGAAATTAGGTAAATTTTATGTATGCTTGCCATGAAATCTTTTCACTTTACAATTTCTATTGCAAGATTTATAGAGAGAACAACCACAGTACATGATGATATGTTAAATACATAAGGAAAATGACATAATTGCTAATAACAAGAAAATTAATTAACAACAGTCTTTATGTATATACTCTTTTTTTTAAATTATTTCTGTACTTTTCTTGGCTGAAATTCTCCTTAAATCTTAAATGAATAGAATTTTACTCATGCAAATGGATGAATTAATGAATTAATGAATGGATGTATGTTGCAAGTTGCGTTTTTTCATTTTTTTCTTCATCATCATCTAACATCCTGATATATCTATTGACTTTTCTAAGTTTTGTAGTCTGTGCCCAAAGTGGTGCACTCTGGTTGGTTCCTCTGGGTCTCACTCAGTTTATGTTTGCACAATTCATCAAAATGTAAAGCTGTTGGTTAATGCTGCAAAAATAGATCAGACTGCTGATGAACTGATTGGAATGATAGTTTGCAGCAGAGATTCTCGTAATAAGTGTGAGATGCACTGATACCCTAAATGCCCTGGTATTGTTCCATTGCAGCAATTTTTAGACACAGAACTAACTGAAAATGAAGATGATGAGGAAAATGAGGAAGATACTGAATATGATGAAGAGGATGAGAGGTTCATCACTTGCAAACAATGGACAACAACTGATAGAGCTGAGTTAGTGACCATGACTGAATCTGTGCAAGATTTTATTGAAATCCTTATTTCTCATCTTGATAAATTAACTGTCCATTCGTATGTGGCCCGATGTCAAGCACGTCACCTTAGAAAATTGAAGGAAGGTAATGGTGTTGGGAAAGTTATTGTCTTGTCCAGGATGAAATACAAGGAATGCACTGGAATAACCAGCAGTGCATCCTATAGTTGTTTACCATCTTGGAAATGGGACACTTATAAGTCTCTCAATGTGCATTATATATGACGACAGGGCACATGGAGTGGATATGGTTTATGCTGTTACAAAAGAGACTGTAAACTTGATAAAACTTTTTCTTGCTGAGAATCTTGAGTTTCTCCATTGCTTTTCTGATGGGTGTACGTTTTAAACCTTTGTCACAATATGAATGATTTTGGTGTCAGATGTTCTTGGTCATGCATGCAGAAGAGATATGAAGATGTCAAATCCATCCCAGGAACAAGGAGTTATCATCATTTTCAGCCAATTTCCATCAACAAGATCGGTGTAAAGAGGCTTTCAGAGGAATTGGATTATAGCGTTGAGTTTGATTTTGGCTGTCCATCACGTACAGTGTCAGTGAATATCTCTCAATTTGCTACTTGTACCTATGATGGCATGGTTTGGATCGGTGTAGTTACTGATAAAGATGATGAAAATGAAGACTTATACATTGACTTTCTGCATCCGAATTTCCCATCTCCATTGGCCACAAAAAGATGACACTTGTTGGGTGCCCAAAACCGACATACTCTGTATGGTTACAGCGCCGACAACTGCAACAGAGAGACAGTACAACATTTCCAAAAAGAATGTGCAAACAATTTCAAAATTATCTACCACTATTATAATATATATATCTAGATGTCTTGCAAAAAATACTATTGTTTTGAAGTATTGGAAAGTAATTCAATGTAACAAACCATAGCATTTAACTATCGTAAATTCTTACCAGTGAGATTATTGAAAACCACTTTTTTTGACACCCAGTGAGAAATTTATCCTTATGTTGTGGTTTTTAACCTAGTAATGTTTGTTTTTAGAAGTTTTCACTTTTCATGGATAGTTTTCTTTGTGCTTTCACTTTTTCTTTTCTATTGTTTTTATAAGCTTTTTCAATAGAGAACAATGAGTTTTCAAAGGTTACTTGCAAAATGATGATGCAAAGCAAAGTTCAGTATGACACAAATTTGAAGCAAACTGATGTCTTTAAAAGACCTATTAAAGATAGAATTTTACATCATATTTACCATTATATTTATTTACTAGGTTATAAAAAAAATTTGTAACAGTAAAAGTCAATCAAACATTTTCTCTTATGATACACGCACATATAATTGACCTAATTTCTTAAAAAATATAACCAAACTTTAAGTTGTTATTTAGAGAGTTAGGAAAAAATAACCAAGCTGATGTTTTGCATATTGTTGTCTCTTTATATGTAGAATAGCTTGGCAAAATTTCATGTCCACATCATTTGGGCAACATATTTTAGGCTCATTTTTGTCCATGCCGGTGTCTGTAAAAATTTGTTTTTGAATTTCTTTTAAAATCAAAATAAGGGTATGAAGACTTCACAATTCCCTATTTTTGACTTCATTTATTATGTTTAATCAAGATTATTTTTATCAAGAGTTATAGTAGAAACAGTTGGATCTGGTAGTGAAAGTTTATCACGGCGCTGAAAAAATTGAGTCAAAAAGGGACTGGGACCAAGTACCTATATCTCAGGAACCGCTGGGACGTATGAGCTAAAATTTGGCACAAATAGTCTACTTATGAAACTGAGCCGTTGTCCCAAAAATCAGGCAATTCTGAGAGGGTCGGGTTACATTTTCTTTTTTTTTTGTTGATTTGACATGGAATGACCCATATATGATGTTTGTTTTTTTCATTTAGGTAACTTTGTTTAATTCGTTCGGATTTTCTATAACTTATCGAAAATTCTATTCTTTTGCTAATTTATTTTAAATTGACAAAGTTTTCGATTTTTTTTGCTGCGCCAAAATAAAACCTCGTCAACCTATTCATTTTTTTTACCCTGTACCAGAACTTAAATCCGCGCCAAATTTTCTCTGAATAAGGTATCTTCGCAAAAGAAGATTAATTCAATTGTATAAACTGGCGTTTGTTAGCAACATATTTTTGTCGATTGCTAATTTTATGTAAATTGTTACAATACTTGTTTGACAAGTGCTTTATAAGCATAGAATAAGCTACTTAATGGTGAATATCCCTGAATTAAATCAATAAATTCCTATTCTTCACTATCTAACTAATGGACAAATTTATCTCAGCAATCTGGAAACTTGTGTCTTATGTTTCCATCGTTATTTTACTTGCCTGAATGCTCTTGAAATAAAGAGCGGAATTTGGAAAATATTTGCTTTATTGCACTCGACATTGTGCGATAGTTGATAATTATTTGACTCTCTGTCTATAAATTAACCTTCGGTTAAATACTTTTTTAGGTAACCGATTAGGGTCATCAGCGGCACTGACATATGGTGTACCTATGGCGCAACCTGTTATATATATTCACCCTGATTCTATTTCAACAAGTTATCCATTACAAGCACTCGGTGTTTCTACTGGCATACCCGGCTATCCTTCCACATCGTATCCTTCATTAGAATCTTTGTACTCACCTTATGGAAATAGAGATAATCGGCATGGTAAGTGAAGTATTAATTCACTTTGATTTGTTTTTTATTTATGAAATCTATTCCGTTTCGGGGTTTTAACGGAGTACAGCGTTGTGAACACGCGCTATATTCTCACATGCAGTCTATGCTTTTATAACTATTAGTTATTTCAATTTTTTATTACTTTTAGCTTCGGTGTTATGGCGGATCAATTCTCAGCCCCAGATTTTCCCCTCTCTCCCCAAACGTCCCCTGACAAAGTTCCCATAAAATAAAATAAGATAAGATAAGATAATGATAAGATATTATAACGTAATTATGATAAGCTATAATCGTAATATGTTGACACACTAACTATAACTCTTTTATAAACAAAGGATAGTGAAGTCTTTTTTTCCACGTTGCGCTTTTTTGGCATAATAACGTTTACTTAAATTTTTCCTTATGTAGACTAGTTTAATAGCACAGTACTCGTTGAACCACATAATTGTAAAAAGTCTTCAACATTTATTGTATACAGGAAGACTATAAGCACAAGTCAGTAAGTTTTATATGATAATATTTAATAATTTAAAAACTTTTTGAATAGATACCATCAGTATTATTTTACTATTAATATACACACACGTTTGATATATGTATTTAAGAAGTAGATGGAAAAACATGTTATGCGATAGATAATGACTGGTTTGGTTTCAAGTGACACAAAATTCGCAGTATTTTTTTGTTCACTATTTAAAGAGACCCGTGAAGCTGTACGGACAATCTGGAGTCGACATCTAATGGATTTGTCTGAAACATTTATTGATATTAACTAGAATTTAAAACTTCTGGTCAATAAAACTGATTTCCAGAACAATCTTGAAGCTAAAACAAAACCATATTAGGTGTAAATTCGGGGAATATATTGTTTTATATTCAAAAGGTTTGTACATATTTTTTATTGTTTCTTGTATTTGCAAGTAAGTTCTTTTGTACATTATTTTATCATTCTCTAATTATTTATTCACAGAAGTTTACTGAAATCACTGCAAAGAAATTTGTTTTAATATATTATTATGTATTATCGATCATTTTCGAAAGGGAATCCAAAACTAATTTCCTGAAGTATATGTAAAAAATAAGGATTCTTTATCATTATTTTTGTTATATAAAGTTATGCGCAGATTGTTGTTGTATATGATAGATTTGTAGCACATGAGCGAAAGAGACCCTTGAAGAATTTTATAAAACAATTAATCACAAGAATTGAAGAATTTTGGAAAACAATTAATCACAATCTAAGTTATAGATTTTCTGATTTTTTACCCTATTTTTAATTGTAATATCCCGATTTTGATAAACCGTATCATTGGATTCATTGTATACAATTGCAACCAAAGAGCTTCGGCTGAAAAAATTATTAAATAACAATTGGTTTTTCTTAATAATTTCCGAAAATGACGCCATTGATGTCAAATGATGAATAAATGTTAAGATTTTTAAAATTTTGTACTGAAATATAAATGAAAAAGGAAAATATAGGCAGAAATTACATAAAAGCGACGTAAATTATTGATTTGTTACAAAACTTTCAAAGCGAAAAAAAAACATAATAGCAAAAATATTTGGCTGGAGATAATTTCAGCAAACCTCTAGATTGTTGTTTTGATAATTTTGATATGCATAACATGATGATGCCAATAGATTAAATAATTGTAATTTGAATGACTTTTTTATATTTTGACCTTAGACTCACTATTCTTACTTTTCTTTTGCAGATTGAGCCTTATTTTGCTGTTCAGTCACTGTTATAAAGTTCTTATAAAAATCTTATATAAAGTTCATATAAAAAAGTATTTTAGTTTATTTATCTTTATTAGTTATATTCAGACGTTTCAGATTGATGTTGGATAGTTGTTCTCTAGTTAAACTCTAAGTAACAATGATGCAAACAAATTTTGCGTTTTTGTTATCCTTTTAATTTCTGCCCCAATAGCAGCAAAAGTTTAATTGATATCATATCAACATTTAATTAGAAATTAATGTTGTTATATACATATCATGACCAGAGCCTCATAGATAAATAAAAATATATAAAATAAATAGTTGTAGTGTTTCGTTACTGTAAATGTGTTTATAACATAAAATATTCCCCAACCCGTCCATTACAAGTTTGGGAAAGCAGATGACAACAATGTAATGTATCTGTAGGTCTTCGGTAAGTTCAAAGCCTTATTATCTGGGAAGAGTGTTTCTTTTCAAGTTTCAATTTGCTTTCACGTTCTGTTCAATATTTTGTTCTGCATTGTTATCGAAATGGAAAAACAGTACCCTTAAACTTTCGCAGTCAGAAGGGTTTATCTGTAAAAAAATTCTTAATTAGGTAAAAGAATTATTTCGCATAAACGAAATTTATAAATATTACATATAAATGTTGATCATTACTGGTCTCTCTTTCTACAAAAAAGAAAAAGAAACAAACGAATATTAATGTAAAAGGAGCTTTTGCATTACATTTTCCAAAATTAAATACTTAATATTAATCAACGATACAGGCCCAACGACACGCATTTGGCCATTTGGGAAATAAACTGGGAAAATGTGGCCCATCTCGTGGTCATTTCGTTTTGACAATTTGCAATCTTAGTGTAGAATATATTGAATTTGATATCCGACTTAATAAAAAGATAACACTTGAAATAGAAGTGTCACATACCTTCCCACAGATCGGGAACCTCGCTGTGTCGCTGGGCCTACCGTTGCAAATAATGAAAGAGCATTTCTATACAAAACGTACTGAGGCTAGACCGTTACTGATTTTAGAATGGAACTCATTTAGATTTTTAAGAATCTTTGTTGATTTTGGAGGGACAGGATCATTGTACTTAGACCTTGATTTGAACAATTTCATTACTTAATCACATTCTGCCAAGATAATTGTTTTTGTAGAATTTTTGATAATTTTATCCGTAGAGGTTTTTTCTTAAGGTCAATCGTCAAAAGATGGAGAATGTCGTGGCATTATACTCGCATTCTATTTTCTATTGTTCTTGTTACGACATCCCTCCACTGGTGGTTGGTTATGATGTTCTTCTTGGATTGAAATGTTAAACTTTATTTCATTTTAGCTGCAAATGGCAATGCACGACCTAGACGATACGATCCATACCAAAGTAGAAGATAAAAATTAATCGATCAGGCTGATTGGTTCAAGCTTAACTACAATATCTTTGTAAAAACTTATCTACGAAAACTCAAATATACCCTGAGATGTAAATATATTTTCTTTGTTTTTTTTTTTATATTTGAGACGTATTACGTATTTATAAAGTAAAGAATGAAGAATTTTTGTTTTCAAATAATATTTGTCTGTCTTTCTCGAATGTTTTTCAGATGCACTTGGAAAAGTAACATTGTCTTGACATTTTATGGTAATATCGTGCTTTATAGAATTAAGTAAGAAAGAATAACAGATGTTCACTAAGTACTAAATTAATATCGAATTTATTTTTCAAGTCGTGTTTATATTTGCTTTGAATATAGAGGCAAAAGCTTTTGTTATACTGTTCTGCTAAATTCAATATTAGTTAACTATTTCGACTTCAATTGTTAATAATTCTACTTTCACTGGTCACTATAGTGATTGCAGTTTCATTTTACGAGTTCAGCTCAAAAGTAAGAAGTAAGTTTTATTTTGATAATTCTGATATTTAGAACTAGATATTGTTTAAAAAATAAGCAACTTGAAATATTTTTGAAAAATCCGAAGTTGCTCATATAAAGAAAGTTTATTCAACTTTGCTTTCCCCTATGAAAACATCATAATTAATCAGTCAGTCAAGCTTCTCACGGTGTAAAGAATAGCTACAGCAGGTCTCCAAGTGTTTTAACGACATACCTTCAGGGTTTGTTAAGCTTAGTTTCCACGTTCACTAGCGCTGAGTTTTTGTCAGCTCAGGAGCGACAACTTTCATATTTATCTTTTGTTAGCGCTGAACTTCAAATAATGGCAGTAATGTTTTTGGATTCTCCCGTGGCAAGGTACCGGAGCGTTAGTGCTAGCCTTTTGCGTGCAGAAATAGGCTCTCGAAATCTTGTAGTTTTTTTCCGAATAAGTGGTTCCACCGATGTCAGTAAATGTTCAAACCTATTTGGAGCCATCATCACATATACCTTAAACAAATATTTAACACAAAATAACAAAATATTTAAAACAAAATTTAAAAAAAATAACACTCAGATAACATTCAAGCAATGATAATATGGAATGGCTACACTTAGGTCCGGAATAGATGTCCCCTCCAGGCAATTAAAATGTTCAAAATTTCCTCCCAGGACATTCTTATTCCAACCTCCCTTTTGGTCTTCAGACAAACAAGACAAAAATAAAATAGTTTTAGGTAAGAAAAAGAAGAAAAGAGGAAATCTTTCGAACTAATCAATTTTTATTTGTCATCTACTCTCGTCCCTTTCTTTTTATTAACTAATAAATGTGTGTACACACACTTTATTTGTGACGTAGTTGAAAATAATTTCCAACCCTTTTAAATAAAAAGGTAAAAAGTTACTTCAAATTTAATACTAATACGGAATGTTTCTATTTTGATTGTCGCAGTATGTATGCTCATTTTTTTATTATTTACTTTATAGCCAGATTTTGACTTTGGGCTGTGGCTAAGCTAGCTATAGTCGTTATTCCAAAGCCTTTGTTTGAAAATTCAAAATTTGGAATTCTCTATCAAAGTTTTTGTTTTGATTTCACAAGAATTTCATTCTTGTTACGAAATATAAATTTGCGTTATGCTACTAATTAATGGCTTAGACAGTGTGTCCACAGCCTGATAATCCCAAATCAAAGTTCAAAAGTCTGTAACCCAAAGTTAGGGATAAATTTATTTGCTTAATCAGCCAAAATAATTTTAACGAATCAGTAATCAGTCGGTGTGTTGGGCCAGGGTCATTTTGGGCGATATCCAAATTTCAAGAAATGTTTATAATATTTATAATATTGAGGCTATGATTTTGGCTGAGATCTTGAAACAAATAATAGATCTAATGTTTTAGACAATATGAAAATAAAAACAATCTCAGCATCAGCTGAACACACTTATCATCGATCGAAAGTGCCATACCAGTCAAAACAAGCGTAGGAGTCTGATGATACTTATACAGAATCAGTTGAAAAATGCTTTAACAGTCGGATGGTGGAAGTATTTCAAGGTAGTGATATGAAAGGGATTTTTCAGGTTATGTTTAAATACATTAAGTTTCAAGTGGAGAGTTCTAAGCTAAAAGAGAGTGACTTTACTTTCACATTATGCACCTAGATATTTAGTCCTGTAGAATTTCATGAAAATTGAGTCGACCTAGAATGAATATAAATAGGTTACGAGCGTCGGCTAGGCCTATGTTCGCCAGCGAAAAAAAAGTGAAGCCGCTGAATATGCCATGTATGGCATCAAACAATAGCGAGAGGAACTTTCCTTTTATAAGCACCCGTTTTATAAGCAATATTAAACTTTGATGTACATAGTGCACATACTAAAAATTAACAACTTATTTGTTAACTCGTATTTTAAGAAAATCAGAATTCTGTTTTTAAATTTTATTTGTGCTAAAAGCCTATTCATTGAACAATAAAATATATTGCAAATAATATACTGACTAAGGAGGCCCCACCATGGTTGGGGCGGACGGGCCAAGAACGTTTTTAGCCATGGCCCCCCCCCCGGACCCCCGGTTTCGCAGGCCCTGAAGAAAGGAAGACAATAAAATTATAGTTTTTTTTTATTTGCTATTTTTTAACCCAGTAGTAACAATTACAAAACTATTATATACAACATCAATAAGTGAACCCTTAGCATGGTCTAGTGTAGAATGAAATCTTTTTCTTCCTGAGATCCTAAAAAATACAATAATAGAATAAGAACAATGATTATATCTGTGTAATTGTTAATAAACTGGTTTATTATATATAAAAGCAATTACTTAAAGTATGCATAATTGTTATAAGAAATAAATCCTTAACATGCGACATAAGTAAATACATGTATTAGTCTGAGAGCCAGCCACATATTACCTTACCTCATAAGCGACAAACGAATTTGCTGCTTAAAACGAAGCACAATGATGTCAACATTACATTTTCACTGGTCAGCTGCCTTAGTTTTGGTGGAATAGGTCTCAGTACTAAATTGAAAATGCCC
>JAUEKX010069355.1:0-13087 GCA_031834005.1 Dendronotus venustus
CTTTGATTTTGATTAGCCTGTTTAAAATTTTTCATTTTCTATTGTTTTAAACTTCGCGCGTAAATAATTTTGTAAACCAATATCACGTGACATAGCAAACGTCCCGGTTAGGCGGGATATTTTTCTCCATATGAACAGCCCCTAAGGGCACTAAAAATCAACCAGAAAAAATCTAGATTTTTTTTCGGAAACGAAATATTTTTAATTGTGAAAAAAATAGAAGAAAACTCTTTCTTGTCGTTTCCGTATATAAGACAAAGAAAAAGTTGAACTCGATCCTACTTTCTTTAGAAGATAAAAGAATATTTTGTGGTCATGTGACACGTGTGCATAGCCAGAAGACTTTCAAACTAATAGCACTTACAATTTGTTACGACACCTCCGATAGGAAATCCTTTAAAATCGAACTCTAAATCCATATATTTTCCCTAAGAAGGACAAAAAAACAAATAAAATTATTAGAACCTCTAACATTCTTAGTATAAAAGGTTAATCGTCCCATATACCATAATACAACAATAACGAAAATAAAAGTATAAATTGTAAAATGAAACAAAGAAACAAAAGGTATAATAGTCTTGAATAATCAACTTACAAATCGACTGGAATTATCATTCCTAGTTGTTTTGGCGTTACCAAAAGCTAGAAGAATTAAAAAAAATATATATATATATTAGCAATTATTCTAAAAAGGTTTTTTTTTTCATTCACATCATCTCTAGATAGAAAGCTAGAAACTCTATGTCTATGATATATTCAAGACTAATGAAAAATATTAATTCTCTAATTTATTCACTTTAATGGGAGGAGCCGTCAAACTTAATATATGGGGTTAAAATCTTTTTTTGGTTTCTAAACAAGCCTATCCTCTTTTGACTATAAATTCTGACTCTCTGACTAAAATGTGATTTAACCAACTATAGTATTCAAATGTTTTTTCGCACATGAAATAGACAGACAGTTTGGTATATACCTTCAAGTACAGGATTGGATTGAAGGAGTTGCTCCTTGATGTGGTCTACTTTATCCCCGTGACCTGAAACGGCTGCTACGTATCTCATCACAATCTTTGAAGCCTCTGTTTAAAATGTGTAGAAAAAAAGAGAAATTACGAAATGCCAAAAATGAACGAAAAGTACAAATAGCCTGGCGATAGTGCAAAAACACTTTTAGACTGTTTGGTATCACGTGGTCTCTATGTTTAAAAGACGGTAGCAGGGTAAATTGTTTTGTATTTTTAAGTAATAAATGAAAAGGGAGAAGAACAACACTGTTCTTCTATTGTAACATCCCTCTGTCAACGAGTAGGTGCCAACATTTTTTTAATTTAAGTATTCCAAATGATAGTTTAATTAGTCAAAGAATTTCCATGACGTTCACTTTGGTTTCAACTAGAAGACATGATAAGCAGAAAAATCTTTCACGAGAGGAGAGCAGACCTTCCTCTCTACCTGAGAGAACTAAGAGAAAACATTTGCTGTCACACAGACTCTATTGTTACCGGAAATTGGGATCTCTGGTAGAGACCAACGAAACCAATATTGATAGGTTAACAAGTTACCGTAATGAAGAATCAACATTAACTTACCAGTCTTTCCAGCACCACTTTCACCAGAGATGATGATGCATTGATCAAGATTGTAATCTCTCATACTGCAATATGCATCATCCGCTAACGAGAAACTAGAAAAATGCAAAACAAAAAGTAAATCTCAATTATTATTATTATTATTATTATTATTATTATTATAAATATCCAAAGAACCAAGGAAAAAGGTTTCCTATCGATTATAGACCCTCCTTTGTACAACAAGAGCTACCACGGCTGCTTCTATACTGTTACTTCGTTCTTAAAGCTGGCATAAGTTAAAAAGAAATTAACCATCCACATTAGCCTTGATTTTCTCATATTCCTACTTCAGTTTAGATAGTTTAAATTTTTTTGGCCAATACCGGTACCACTCTACAAAACATGGAAACACAAACTTACATATGTGGCGGCACTTCGAAAATGTTTTTGGTCCTGTACTCTTGCATGTATTCTTTACTATAAATGGATAGTGACTTGTAAGGGTTGACAGATACGACAACATCCCCAATATATGTCTGTAATGATAAAAAATAATGACAAATAATGTATAAATAATGTAAACAAATTCATGCTTGAACAAACTCGATGAGAACTTTAGCAATGAGAAAAAAGTTGCACTATCCCAAACATTTTTGGATAAATTACGCAACGAGGAAGTTATTAACGTTAAACTTTCGCGACATGCATTCAATTGTCTTTCAATTAGCTATAAAAACCGAGAAGGTTTAATTGTAATATACAATCTTGTATGTAACGCAATATTATGCAATCGATCAATCAATATTTATGATCAGGTACTTCTAATCTCGTAATATTCATGTTTTTTTTTCACAAGAAACTCTTTTAGAACGCTGTACCAAAACATGTGATAAAGAGAAAACACGTATACACCATGCTTTTATAAGAAATCATTAATTTATAAATTCAGAATTAGGTTAGGTTTCTTATATACACCTTATATAAGTTTATATAAGACTAACACGTAGACCAAGCATAAAGGATGAAAATAAAAAGAAGAAACTTTAATCCTAGCAACCTATTAGAAGAAGCCGAATGGATTAATCTACTACTAGGCGGCAAATATGTTGGTTGGCCTGAAAAATTAACCTGGAACTGCTTACAAGTTTGGAGCGAATCAACTACACATAATCAATTAGATAATGCACGGAAACAACTTTTAGTTGTCAGCCCTCACGTTGTATAAAATTTACTTTATTTTGTAACCTCCGATACAAAATATTTTTTGACATTCTCAGTACGAAATACCTCGTCTGTATTCGCATTATAAGAGTTTTTGTGCCATCAACTTTATCTTCGTAAGACATCAATGATATTATATAGATAGTATCTATACAACGAAGCCATTATTTTTCTAAATGTTGATTACATTTGCTATTGAAAACTGAAAACTTTACGATTTTTGGCTTACAAATAAATTAATTGTTGCTCTTGCAAATAATTTATTTAAGAATATTTTATAGAGAAATCATCCACGAATTTGGCATTTTGAAAAAACTTCAAATTAATAATACAAACATTAAGCTGAATTTACGATTTCGCAAGAATTCTCATTTTAAATCTTCTTGATTATAAAACAGAATAAAAAAATAATATGTGAGACTTACATAGATCTTAGACTCAAGGAAGCGAGAATGTAAATTCTTCAACAGTGCATCCTCAGTGACTGGATCCAACAGAACCATGTCATTTACACCAACAACATTACCATTCATCAAAGCCATGTTTGATTTGTATCACGTATATGTGCAGATGTGCGTTCTTAATTTTCTTAGAGTATTATTATATTGGATTTCCTACACATAACCGGAAGAAAACGTGAAACATTAAAAAAAAAAACATTAAAAACAATTTACCTGAAAAAAATCCCAACCAAGCCGTACGTATAAGATCTTATTGCGTGGTACACGTTTTTTATAAGAACAAAGTATATAAGAACATAAGGCTGCAAATGGTAAAAAATTTAGAACATGTTAAGAACATAACAAGGCTTTGTAAAACTTGACAATCTTTTTATTCAAAAAAAAAAAAAAATCAAGTAAAAAGACAAAAATCCAAACAGAAGAATATTTACAGAAAATGCAGTCAAAATGACAACAAAAATATGTACACTAAAATCATTTCAACTCTATCTGGAGTATTGGAAATGTCAATTAAGTCACTAGATTTATCCTCCTACGTTTGGGGCAATCATATAATATCATTTGTTGGAATAACAGATTTTGAAAAGTAAACAATTAAGAACATCTTAAGAACATTTATAGGCTTCGAATAGAAAAGGTTAAGAACACCGAAATGTTTTCTTCAATTTCAACGTTCTTATAAATAAAAAACGTGTAGTTAAGATGGAATCGTACAAACAAATCATCTAATTCGAATGAGGTTAAACTGAACATTCGTTATTTCGAACCTGTTGAGTTTACACAAAAACAGAATAAACAAAACGAATTGTTTGGTCCCTTGCTTGAGTGTTCCATTCAACAGAGGACACCCATGCTGTATGCCAGTTCCATATTAGTTATCTATAAAATGTATAAACTATAGTCTATAGAAACCTAAAGAGAAAAAAAATCAGTTTGCTTTACAAAACTATTACAAGAAAATAAAGGCATGGACGATTAAAAATATTCGCGTACAGATCTTGCTTATTAGCTATACGTGTAGATAGATAGATTAGAGATTTCAATATTACTTCAACACTCACAACCATCCAAGAGATTAATAGAATGTACGAATTATATAAAACAAAATCCAAACACGATCACCACAAAACGATTATACATTATTGTGTATATAATAAAGAGGTTAGGATGCTAAAACGATGTTGTTTCGACGTTGTTACGACGTGAAAATGTTAAAAAAGACGTAAAAAAAACCAATGTATATATGATGCTCTCAATTTGTCAAATATTTTATTATTGTAAATAATGATGATCGCTGTGTGTACATAAAAGTAAGGTGTTACTTCTTTCTCTTTACGCAAATAAAACGAACTAATCCCCTGGTGCTAATACGGAGATCTTGATCATTCGATTGAGCAATCTTATATCAATTTACTTAATGATGTACAAAATATTTTCCACATAAGTGAATGTTACATATGGAATAGACCCATGAAAAACATATCAAGTATATAGAGGGAAAACACCTTGAGTATTTAAACCATACATACCTACTACTCATGAACTGGATTTTTGTAATCCTTTCTTTGACTTTGGAAGACCTTTACAATGTACATGAATTTCAATTTGTGCATACAGTTACAAAGAAACAATGAAATACTTGGTATAAATTTAAAATGTCAAACGGTCGTTATTGAGAAAATCGATAACGGACTAGAACAGAGCTTCGATCTTATTTCTGGCCTTTGCAGATGGCAAAATTCATGTCTTATCTTAATGATATCTTCTGATAGAGTAAGTTTTATCTAATTTGGATTTCTGAATTTTGTTTGTGTTTATGAGCTCTATCATCTGAGATCATTTATTTTGATGTCAGGATTCCCTGCCATTCTGGTTTGTTTACTCGCAATTTTCGCACTTTATCAAAGACACGTCACCTATTGAGGTGATTATATGATGAGGGGTAGTAGACTCACTTGCCAAACTGACCTGGATTGCTCGCCCTGTCGAGTGACTCAAAAAACATTTCATAATCTATATTGAAAATGAAAAGACCTTTTTATGAAGCCTAAATTATCTCACTTAACTGCATTTCAACACAACCCGAGACCCGAGTATGATCACCTTCTAAAATGTTGCACAAACAAAAACTATGACCAAACCTATTAAGTTTTTTTTTATTTTCTCTTCTTATGACGATTCAACTTACCTGTAACTACAGCAAGTTTTTTGTTACCATTCATTATATAACATAATAAACAACACCACCGTCCTTCGTCATAACAAGACCATTATTTCCGAAATCCTTAAAGAAACAAGACTTCCCAAAACATATATTAAAAATACATAAAAGAAAAAAGTTAGCAGAAACTTCCTCTTCAAGTTTGAAATCTTCACACTTTGATAACGACTTATGATTTCAGGGGAGTATACGAATGCTTCTTTCATTTATCTGGCAGACACAATATGAATTATATATATGAATTTCACTAACAAAACAAAAAAAAAAACGAAAAAGATTATGCTAATTAATCGAAAAAGCAAATTATAATGAATATTTAATTTCCAATAAAAAAATAAATAAAACCTTCTTACAACATTCCATATCATTTTTAAAAATGAGAAAGTGATGAAGGAAAATTCAGATAAGTAAGGCAATGGATTCCACATCCATAATGCAAATATAAATATATTGCATTTAATAAGCAAACTCTCAGATGAGATATAAAATATTTAGTTAAATAGCGTTTCATATAGGACGAACTACCTATATATATAATTAGTAAGATTGTTTCAAAAAAGGATTTTCATCAACTCTGACTTCGCAATATTATGTCTAGAACTATTCATTCAATTCATTGTAAAAGTAATAAAACGAAATCCATTATATGTCATTAAGCTGTTTCCTTTATGTAAAGAATTATGTGTACAATATAACATGCACAACGGATAAATTTCATTTCCGTTTCACCCTGTCTAGAAGAATGCTAAAGAGTCGAATTGTCAAGCATGTTCTCAGCAATAGAACCTACAGCAGTGATAATAAAAAAAAAGACGATCTCAGAATGGCTTGTCAGTCAATGATGTACTTATATAAACATAACAATCATTTGTTATAATGAATCATATATGGACACACAATTTCACATATCACGTATATTTTTTTTATTTCACCTTAAAACCCACAATTATTACACATATACCACGTATACTGACATGCTCTGACGACCAGAGATAAGATAGTAGACATTTCACAACCTATCTTGCATCAAAATCTTTCATCAACAACAAAAGACTCATCACACATACGCGCATATAAAACCAACCGATCTTTCTTTTAAAACCAAATTGTGTAAACTGGGTTGGATTTTGCTCAAATCTTGTTTTTATGTGTTTTCAAATAACAACCAATGTCAATAACTCGATCCAAGACTTCTACTAATTACATCAAAACACAATATTAATCTGAAAGGCTGCAAAACATATTTTATACTACATACAAAAAAAAAAGATATTTCTTCTATAAATCGTCAACACTTTGTTAATAGAATATGACAACTACAACAACTAATGCTTCAAGAGAGAAAAACATAACAAAATGAATAATATAAATTGATTTATGAATCATTAAACAATACTGTCATCATCATGAAAATGCAATTTACATTTTTACCGACCATTTCATGAATCCTAATATGGTAAAGAGGTTTTTCTCAGATTAAACGGGGTAACAAAAGTCTGACATCAGAAGGCTTTTCGCCAATCACTAAGTAAACATTGAGTGGACCAAGTGGCTTACTCAAAAGCTGTCTGAGAGAAAAAAAGAGAGATAAAATAGACGTTTTGTTGATTCAAAGAGTATAAGATTGACTGCTATTTCCTACTTTGTTGTTTCCGTGTGTTTTTTCAATGGTAGTTTAATTACACAAGCACAGAATAAATAAACAAAGCACTTTATGTAAAGTTTATATTAACTGTTCAGTTTAAAATGTAAAACAAAAACAAAGATAGAGATTATTGTTGGAAACTGAAAATGAAAAAAGGAATATATATACATATCTATAATATATATTATGCATATATAACAAAGTTAGAATTTTTTGTGGAGAGCTTGTAGGATTAATCAGCTCGATTTAAGAAGCTACGTATATTATGCTAATATTACTAAAGTGTAATATGATCATTATAGATATGTCAAGTATAATAAAGAAGATAATTTATAATTTGATAGAATTGATTTGTACAGTACTATAAAAATATATATAAAGTAGCATTAATCTTGTTTTAAGATGTATGAAACTAATCTGCGTTAAGGTATAGAAAAAACACAACTACAAAATTTGCAATAAAACTTTAAGAAACACTAAAGACTTAATAGAGAAAAGTCAATTGTAAAAAGCAGCAATATAAACTAATTTAAAGAATACCCACATTCCCAAACCGTTATTGGTGGTTTAATTTATAAAAATAAGAACATATCAATTCGATTGTAAATTATTCGAAAAATGACTGGTTCCTTCGCATGAATAATTTAATCTACAATATATGCATATAGATATATATGATAACATGTTAAATATGTTATTATTAGAATATATATATATTTATTGAATCTAAAGTACACACATATAATCTTAACAAAAGAACTTGTGCTGTCCACCAAAAATGTCATCATCAAAACACTACTACACATATTATTATAGAAACTAGACATCGAAATAGTCAATAGCAACCCACTTCTCATTATTAAGTCCTATGACAAAGGATTTCGTAACCATTCAACATTTATCTCTTGTCTAATTACATTGTAAAACTCTGATTAGAAAATGACATCATACTTCTTCCTAGCTGCAGATTCCTCAAATGCCGTTTTCTAGAGTACAAAAATGACAATAAAAATAATAGTTTTTCATCGCCCAAAGGTTAAACAAAAAAAAACAAACACAAAAACTGTATGCATATTTAATTATTTTACAATAATTTACCAACATTTAGGTAATACACATCTGTAATGTATAAATGCTAAATATAATAAATAATCTCTGTAATACAAAGAATACTAACTGTAATATAGATTTGGCAAAATTACAATGAAAATGATAAAAATAATAAAGGGGTCTATTTGAAGCATTGTTTCTTTTTTATAAGAAGCATGGGATTTGAATGAATTCAGGTATGTTATGCTGCATTTAATTTAATTTAAGTGTATGTCATAGCAATTAGTCAAATTTGGTCAAATTAAATTCCTGCCAAATGTGTCAATTTTGCTAATTGATAAATTAAGTTCCCATCAAATTTATTTTTTTCTTAAAGATCTACAATAGGCTTGACTAATGTGTAGATGGGTTTAGAGTTCAGGCATAATGGTGTCAACCATTATTTACTTAATATATAATATATATACTTCTATCAGTCTAGAATAGATCATTGTTATTTCAAAAATTTCATTTGTATGAAGATTTTCAATTTGCAAAAGTGTATGGCACTCAAAAATATTGTAATTTGGTGCTAAAACGCTAAAAACAACCTCTCCAAGAAAATATCCTAATTGGGTTACTTAATTGAGTGGTTTATTTACTTAGGTGGTGAATGTGCTCGCCACTCACTATAGGTTGATAAGCCAAAAGCTAAGGAGGTAATCCACAGCATCCATGATGCTAGAAAGAAGGTATTTGAAATATATACAGAGTAAATTAAATAACATGATGTATATACATAATAAAAAGCCTCAATGCAATCCAGGCTAATTCTATATCACATATATACCAGTTTAAAGCAACTGGCTTTTGACCTCTTATTGACTGGATCTAAAGTGTCTAATGACATGCTGAGAGATATGAGATGTACCCTTAATACTGATAATCACTAATAATTACAGAACCTCAAAAAAATTTCTATCTTTCTCAACTATATATCCCTAGCTACATTTTTTAATGAAATTAACGAAATTCAATGAAAAAATATATCAGTCACTCTGTATAAACTCCCCCAGAAGAATAGAACCCATACCTATATATAAGTACAATATATATATATTTCTTTGAGCTATTTTTACTTTTTAGTGTTAAGTATATATATATATATATAGGTAAAATGTTTTGAGTCGACAGAATTTGTAACAAATGATCCATGTACTATTATTAACAATTAATGTAAAGATTAAGTTATAGTTCAGTTACGTTGTGTGTGTATTCTTGTCTCAATCATTACGCAATCAGTCCCATTTTAGTCTTGGTTAATTTAAAATCAATAAGAATCTAACTTCATTATTATTTTTAAAAAATGAGTCCCATTTAAACCATGCAGCTTTCAGTTCAGTTTTAAAGCATTTGACCCGATCAGAATGTCCAAAAATTTTGACAAATGAAAATTTATAATTTATTAAACGCATATAAAAGATTTTTCAACCAGGTTGTCCATTAGAAAATGAAAAAAATATATAAGTTATAGCTAAATAAAACAAAATTTATTACATGTGGTGGCTTGTTCTAAGGCAAACAGAAAAAAGGTATATGAATCTAATTCTAGCTCTTATTCTCTCTTAAATATACCATTCCTGACTTTTGTTGCTACATATTTCTCTTTTTTATTTTGTTTGTTTTGTTTTCCTTCTTCAGTGTTCATCTTGCTCTTTTTGCTTCCTTTCGTCCCCTTAATAATAAGGTTTGGGGCTAGAGCGGCAATAATAAATAGCCTGCACTCTACTCCACTCTATTTATCAAAGAAGGTTCTGTTTGGAGTTACATACTGTATGTAGTTTTTATCCTGGTCTACTAGACCCTCTGGTCTCCTTGTCATTTTTTTATTAGTTCAGTAGATTAACAGCTCTCAAGTAATGACTAGTAATACGGTGGAATCTCTCTAAAGCGGACACCATCGATGCAAAAACAATTGTCGGCTTTATAGAGTTATCTGTTTTATAGAGATTTAGCCAAAATCCAGTTTTTGGAGGGAATTTTGATTAAAAAATGTTTTTCATACTTTACTTTACAATGACATCAAATGAGAGACTATACTTGTACACGTATAAGTATTTTTGAGAATGAATTGAGAAGAATTTACAAGCTTTTGTTAAAATATGCTTTAATTGAAGATTGCTTTCGTTTCTTCAGTTGAAGAAGGTCTTCAAGCCTCAAAATAATTTTCGTTGCACTTTTGCGTAATTGCAGGTTTATTCGTCTCCAATTGAAATGATTTGCGATGTTCGTTCTGCAGCATATCACAACAAACGCCAGATGTTTGTAACCGATGAGTTGTTAATTCTCTATCGTTACGGTCTGGGTACGACATTACTTGTTCCAACTGAGTTTGGTTTTAGGTTTGGATGCTATACATCTTTGTAATGGATGACAGAGTGACAGATACCATACTCTATCTATTTTATTTTTCATCTTTTGCGATTAGGTTTTTTGTAATCTTTTTCTCTTGAACGTGAGAGGTTAGCGCTGTATCCAGGTAAAGTACTGGAGCCTTGTGGTTGAAGTTCGAACCCGCTCACCGTGCTCTTAACCTATAAGTAGAATATCTCGAGTAATCCGATCTTTTCTAGAAGATGAAAGCAGGTGTGTCACTCTAGTTCGGCAGTCAAGTCAATCTTTTGTCTAGCGCAAAAAAACAAAAGGATAAGATTCTCTGGTTGTGCGACTGATATCGACCTTCCTGTCTATCTACTTATTTCTCTTGACAATACATATTAGTAAGTAGATCGTAGAGATCTATTGTAACCATTGCAACCATGTAATGAGAGAGCCTATTCCCTTTTCGTTTGTGCTAGACTAGAGAGATTGATTGCTGCATAAACACTCTCAACTCGGAGTCCATCATGGAAGAGGTCGGGGTGGAAAATCAAAGATCTTCTAATTCTTTAGCTAAAGCGGCTACATCAGTAGCAGCACCCGCCGGCGCATTCGCAGGGTGTGATGCAGCAAATGACAAATAGCTACTCCCTTCGAAAGACTTCGTAGAACAACAAGGAGAAACAATTGTTTTTTTTGTTCGTTTGTTGCTGTTTTATAAAATTTTGTTATAGATTTTAGGTGAGCAGATGGAAGAAACTTATTTAGTTTTAATGTTTTATTCTTTTCGTAATTAATTTGAATCAAGCTTGCGTGTAATTTATATAAAAATAAACCTTTTAAGGGCCACCCAATTTTGTGAAGATGCCGTTTTTAAGATCAAATTTTCAGTAGAAAATTCAATAAACGGCACTAAAAGTTATTCGTCGAAAACTAAGCATGTAACATTTCGACAAGAAATTTAATTATCTTTCATATGGGCCTAATTGTCAAAACTTATATAATATTATAAAAAGAGCTTTTTTGAAAAAAACATTGGGGGGGGGGCTTAGCCCCCCCGTTGCCCCCCGGTTCCTACGGCACTTACTGGTGACTACCATAACTTTTGATAATAATATATGTTGCTTTTTAATGTCCATATGAAAGAGAATTTTAATTTGCTTTTGAATTTTGAATGTTGGTAGACATGGTTTAGTTTTTGCCAGCATCATATTGCAGCACCAGTTGAATTGAGCTTGCCCAGAGGCGGATCTAGAATGTAGCAAATACATGCGTAGGAGAGCAAAAATACAGCGATGATAATGAGAAGTAGTACAAGATGATTTTATTTTCACTCTCCTTCGCATGTATTTGCTACATTCTAGATCCGCCTCTGCTTGCCTGTTAGTGAATTTCCACCCCTTCAACGCCGCATTTGTTTCCCAAAGGCATTGACACTGAAAGAGTTAGAAATGTTATAAGACGGTGCTTTTTAAATTTCTACAACCTTTGAGTTATAAATAGGATAAGAAGCTTTACGAAAAGAACAAAGACTTCCAAATGACCATGCAAATCATCTACACCTTACACGAAGAGATGGAAACAAAATCAGCTGAACAGAAGGCAAAAACTGAACAGCTGATGCAATCCTTTCAACAAAGAGAGCAACAACTACTAGAATCCGAACTAAGAAGCAAAAATGAAATGATCGCCAGATTGAACGAGCAAATTGGAAGACAGGTTGGTCGATCTACAATAATAATTTTTGTTTTTCTTACAACTTTTTATTTTATTCAAACACGGTACGGTAGCCATACCGCATAATATGACCGTGGTAGAATAAATAAATGAATATGCACACCTTAACAAACAGACATTGATTTTTCCACTAGTCGAGATATACCTGATTCAGCAGAAAAATCTCAATCTGTCAATGTATACTAAGGCTGATATTCATTCCGTGAAAATTGAGCTGACGGGCGGAAATTGAAAATGAGTGGAAAGTTAACGAGCAAATCTTTTGATTTCTTGTGAAACGTAATGAGTTTTGCCGCCCGCGTTCTCGCTTCTCCCACCATTATATTAAAAGCAGATTTTTGGTCTAAAAAGCCATTATATTAAACGTACTCGAATGTAATTGGTCCTTCTATTTGAGTGGATCATAACTGAACTTGCATGCGCTTGCGCTTTTGATCACTTCTTACCGCCTATGTAGCTATTTTAGTTGCTGCGCATGCGTTTGATGTCATTGATGTTATTTTGTTCGCCCTCCTGCTCACTTCTCACGAAATTGAAATTAGCCTTAAGTAGACTAGTCGTTCTTTAAGCTGTTTTTTTGGATCGTATAAAATGAAGAGAGTGCTCAATGATCGAAAATCAATTTTTTCTCAGATTATACATATGAAAGAAGAGAACATTGAGCGCTCTCTGATGAACGACAAACAATTAACCCGTCCTATAGCTACCAATATATAAGGCTTGCGTGCATCACACATCAAGAGTGGACATTAACCCTTTAAGTGCCGTTGTTGACTATAGTGAACATCTGGGATCAAAAATACCGTGTCTGCTTCTGGGAGCCG
>JAUEKX010069576.1:0-10761 GCA_031834005.1 Dendronotus venustus
CATTGGTAATCTCAAAATTAAAAGTGAACCTCTCACAGTTTTGGCTTAGTTTATATAATCTCTTTTGGAGTTTCGTCGGAAATTCTAGACATTTTGTATTATGGAGATCGCTAAGAATAAGTGGTACTTTTAGGTGAGTGTTGCGACCAACTTGTAATGTGTTATAAATATATGTCGCGACTTCCTCTCTGATTGTGATAGTCTGAAGATTGTGAAGGGCCAACCCATTGTCCCTCTTGGTCAAAAAAAAAGAAAAGAAACCAAAACAGCAACCTCATAACAATTTAATCAAAAAGATTGACTTTTCAGTAATCACTTATAGCTGGTTGGTAAAAACGGGTTTGTAAATACACGATTGATTTTAATCTATGAGTTTCCAAAACAGTGCTTGTATCTGTGCTGTGTAAGATGGTGTCGGCAAATGAGGTCTTGATTTCAAGTCAGATCTCAAGTTGCTTATTAATTTTTAGCCAATATGTAGATCTAAAGTTGCTTAATTTTATTCGGTTTATTTTTCGTAATCATATGTATAAGCATAAAAGAGAAAATGAGGAAAGCAGTCATCTAAAAGCTTTATCTAAACTGTTTAATCTGTTCATGTAAACTCTATCTAACACCTAGAAATTTCGTAAAAAAAAAACACTTCAAGAAATGTTCCTATCTATTAACACCTTGCACCTTTCGTTCTGCCAGGAAATCGTTTGTAACAAAGCAATTATTGCATTTAGTTTCTTTAAAAGCAACCTTATAAGATATGAAAATTTTTATTATGTATTTGTTTCTTTGTCCTTAAAAGTGTTTTTATTATTATTTATTATTTTTGATGAGACAAGTAATTTTTTTTTTGGCTGCTTATGCTTATATAAGTTGCTTAGTAATTTTTTAAATCCAGTTCAATTGTAAGTTCAAAAATAATCGTATATCTGATATTAGCTTTTTTCCAATTTCTCTACCCAATCTCGAAGAAGTTTCTTATTTGGTTTCTCAAATTTCTCCTAGAAAATACATTTTTTTTAAACAGTAAAAAAACGTTGTCAAAGAAAAACTTAGAGAAATGTTATTCAAAACAAGTTTCTCTTTTTCTTTTTTTTTTTTGAAGCGCAGAAAATAATCTTCAGTACTAAAAGTTTCTTAACTTTTTGGAGAGTTCCCATCTCTTAGTTTCTCCATTCATGAGTCTTCCAGCCGTTAAAAAAACTTTCTCAAGGAATTCCGATAAACTCATAATGAGTTGAATGTTGACAAATTTGTAACGACTTGGTTTACATAACACAAAACAATGTACAAATCAAAAATGGTTAACGACCAATTGAGTCGTAACTGGCTACATATAAAACTACCTACGTCTAAATCTAAAGAAAATATAATTTGCATTCCTTATTTATATTTTTCCTTGTCACAGTTTCTGTTTCGTATATAAATACAAAAAAAAACTTCCTCTTTATAAATTAATTACCATTCTTTGTCTGAGAATGACATTCAAACCATTAAAAACATCATGTGCAGATATACACGAACTGCATCTTCAAATAAATGTAAACACACATGATTGCATTTACAATGAAGAGGGAATACGTGCACAGGATGAGTACAAGCTATGCAAAAATCAAAACAAACGACTAAGCATGTTGATAATACTTATTTCAACCCCCCCCCCCAACCTCAAAAAAAAAGGAAAAAGGAGTGCAAGGTTCTAAGCGAAAAGCTTATAGGACAAAAGGAATGACTGCTGATATATAATTCTAAGCCAAGGAAACCAAAAAAGGATGAACTTTTTATTTGAGATAAACAACCTAGTAAGACTAACCTAGATCCAGTTTTTCTTTCAAACACTACAAGAGAAACATGTTAAATAAACGTGCTTTCTTGTTTTTCAACAAAATGTAAATCAATATTTATAGATAATATAATAAATATGGAGACATAACACACAGTGTTGTATATTTCAAACTCGTCGTGTGTGCTTCTATATTGAAATGCAATTCTTCTCGTCAAACCGATAATTTCATGCGGCTAAGTATAAGCATAGAAAAAAAAAACTTCAATATTTATTTTTTGCCAACGGCCGAAAATTTTGTGTTTACCGACATATGATTAAGCGCATGTAAAAGAAATTGTGATATAAATCTCTGTAAAAGTTTTCCTCTTTACCCACATTCTTATATCAGTAAATTAAATGGTGGATTCAAGACAATACTCGCCCTACTGGCATCAGCACTGGTGAAATAAAGAAGCAAAAATATAAAAAAGAAAGAAAGAACAATAAATCTCATAGTGTGGTGTACTGCAGTACACGATATTTAGTCCTTATAATCACGGTAAATTGAGTTCCAGACTTCCAGTACTAAACTTTTTTTATAAAAATCATTCGATAACTCGAACCTCCTATAGCTAACTTCAGAGGAAAATATAGACAACATTTTAATGAAAATTAAAGTTACGAATATTTTTGAAATATTGGGAATTGTTTTCATTGCATTTATACAATACCGTTTTGGTCACATATCTAACTGTCAGAACAGAAAATAAAACACTTCCTTCAAAAATGAATGTATTGTCACTTTTCTACAACAGTTCGAGTTATCAAATGCCTTTGGGTTATCTAGGCATTATCGGTCACTCGGACAACTTTGTTGGACCTTTTGGAGGTTCAGTTTTTTTCCTTCTTCTTGGGAGGCTTTTCTTCGGACATATCGAAACATATTTTAGTAATATTTACGCTTTATTTACACATTTAAAAAACAACAACCAATTACGTAATCAACCATTGTTGATACGTCAAGGGTTACCTTTTCAATTGAGCTATTTTCGCATAAATTTATTTCACATTAAGATATTAAAGTGAACTTTTTAAATCTTCTCCGTGAAGATTTTAACACTTTAGAGAATGTAAAAACAGTTATGCAAGTTATTTTTAATAACACAATTAAAATAATGGTAGCTATAAAATTGCTTAAATTTCGCGAATTTTAGGAGGTTTAGGAATGCCTGTCTTTTGCAGTCTGGGTTTTGAAATGATACAGTTTGATTGGCTAAGATTTTGAAATAAAAATCGCCCGCTTAAAACCGACTTAACGATTATGTAATAAAATAAAAGCGAAATGGTGAGCCAAAAAAAAGACATAAAAAAAATCTGTTTTAGCGTCAGTACCGTATTTTCTTGAAAAGAAGCCGCAACTTCTATTTTTTTTCGAAGAAAATAAAGGCGGCTTCTATTCGAGGGCGGCTTCTATTAAATTCGAAGGACGGATCTTTCGTTTATTAATATGAAGCCAAGGGAAGCCTTCGAAAAAGAGATGTTGTCCAACTCTTGAGGATGATTTGAACTTGGAAATAGAGAATTTAGAAAATATAAACGATTTAACAGATAAGCTAATTGAGGAAGGTAAAATACAAATCCTGTCTTAATAACACATCCTTGTTTTTCCATTTGCGGCTTTTTTATATATAAAGGATTTGTACTGCAAACAAGATTGAACGTTAAGAGATAAAAAACTACAAAACGAACATACCATCATCTTAGATTCATAACCAAAAACAATTTCCTTACGGAGATTACGGTAAGTATTTTCCTTTATTTGAAATAAAAAAAGAATTTCATCAGTGATTCATCAACAACCTCTGTACGATTCAATTGAATCATGTCTAGAAGGAAGAGGAAAAATGTATACCATCCCACAATTGCAAAACAAACAATTCCAAGAATTGTAAATAAAGAGAAAATGGAAGAACAAATTGAATATAATGGCATGGGAACCAGTTCAATTTAATGGTAAAGAATTTGAGTGAGAAATTAACCAAAATGAACAATAATCTTTTTTTTGCAGAAAATACACATTTAAAAAATATCAATTGAGATATTATGCCTGGGCGAACTGCTCAAATAATACCCATACTAGTGTTTTTCAGGTTCCTCTGATTTTGAAGGGATTCACCCATGGAAAATTTTTTTTAATTTGATATATCGAAAGTAACCATAATATTGACTAGAAATAAAAAAAGATCACTTCCTAAAGCTATCTTTACCAAAAATTATCGTCATTTAAATTCCAGATTTTGAGCCATCCTATTCGAATAAAATTCGAAATCTAATGTCGCAGGCCACCTTATATGGTAACGTGCCGAAATTAGAAAGTTTTTTTTAAAGAGGTAATGAATTTAGCGGATTTATATTTTTATATATTACAATGGACGAATTCTTGTAATCATTAAATTAAGCAGTATTCAATTTTATGCTACAAGAATTATTAGTCCATTGTTTCGTTTATTTTGTTGTTAATGAAGAAGACAATAGTCTAAAGCTTCCAAAACAAAAAAGGGGTGTTTATATGCGACAAGGAAATAAATAAAAATCACAGACAAATAGGAAAATAACGAATGGCCAATCTCCACGAGGCGGAAAATGTTGCGGTGGTGACAATTGGAATAATAGAATGCAGCATCTTGCTTTCTATTGTTCCCATTATCTAAAAGTCGTCCGCTGTGATATTTTCCACTTAATGGAGCCTTAAATTAAAAATGTAATGCCAATGTCTCCTTACTATAAAATTACCAATTTTTCTTTCCTAAAATTCTCTCAGTTATTTGGCGTTTTTTTTATACTTTACAAAAAAAGTGCATATAACAAAAAATAATATGGAGGTTGTGGCGGTGTGACTATAAAGGTTTCAGTTGAAAGCAAATAGTTTACTTAAAAGCACACTATAAAAACCAACATCAACATCAAAATCAATGAATAATCAATATGCGATGAAATACCAGGACATCTAAATAAATAATAGCCGCATTGGAGAACAGTTTAGAGTAAAAAATGGCAGAGAAACACCTTACCGCATTAATACCGCTTCTTCTAGATTTTTAATGTTTCAAAGAGAGTGTTAGAAACAGATCAATACATTCTGTTTCTCGCCTGCATAGATGACTCTCTAAGCATGGCCAACATTATAAAAACATCAAACTTCCAAGGTTTTATTCAACCTTGAAAGTAACAGGTGTTAATAATATTAGTCATTCAAATAGTGGTCCCCAGTTACTTTCATTATGGTTCCGCATCTTACCACAAACAACAATCTGCCTTGCTGATAATCAACACACAACCGTCTATAAAATACGTCCTCTCTTCCCACTGGGCGGGTTCTGTAACGTAAATGTAGAGTTCAAACTGGGCGTGGCACCCAACGTAGTTTTGTTGAAAAGACCCCCGCTTGTGCTCAGCGAAGAGCTGCCAAATAATGAGGTTTTATTCGAACTGCCATCGAAGGAAAAACTGCGCGTTAGTCCCGCAGGTTTTGTCATCGTCGATGTGGCACCGAAACCAATTGGTTTGTTGAAAAGATTGGTCGCTGCAGTGGGTACAACAGCTATTAGTATAAACAAAATAAATTGAAAAGTAAGTTCAAAAAGTAAAATTCACCGACTGACACAGGCCATTTGGTCCTAAAATCATTTTAAAATTAATTTTAAATATGTTAGTGAACCACAACTTTTTAATTGATAATGAGGAAAAATAGAATAAAAAACATATATATATAGAGATTAAATTGTCTCTATAGACTACTACGTAAAACATTTTTGTGAACAATTGGGAATAAATGGAAAAGATACAGCATCATTTTCAGTAATTAAAAGCAAAGTTAAAAATGCAGGCTCAACTAGAGCAAGTTCTAATTAAAAACCCTGATTCTGTAAAAGATGGAACTTCGCATGGAAAAAAAGAATGGCGAGAAAGCCTTCGAAAGACGTATCACGTGCTTACTATATAAAGGAATTTCAATGACACTGACACCTAATTAGGTGGATAAGTAAACTTACCTTTTTGCTCTGTTTTGAATGCTGATGCCATTA
The DNA here is from genome assembly GCA_031834005.1 of Dendronotus venustus. Classification (NCBI taxonomy): domain Eukaryota; kingdom Metazoa; phylum Mollusca; class Gastropoda; order Nudibranchia; family Dendronotidae; genus Dendronotus; species Dendronotus venustus. The sequence goes on from JAUEKX010069576.1 coordinate 5,845, forward strand.
TACTTGCCCCTTGAACGACTGGGAAAGGTGATGGTCCCAGAGTCTTCTTTAAGCCTAAATATTTGAACATAAGAAGAAGAAGTGTGCTGTAGATTAACCTCTTACGATCGACTGGGATGTAGATTGCACATTTTAATAATCTTGTTGCTAGCATCAAATAAATGTCCCCTTCCCCTCTTTTTACTAGTCAGATTTGAGGATATTCAGTTTATAACAGGTAATTCATTCCTATTGACAAGGAACAAGTAGAACTTCTTTACGATTGGATTGTCTCATATAGGGCGCCCATTATAGTATTTCATGACTAATACTTGCTGCACATATTTTCCCGAAGGAATCGCCTTTCAAGACTGTCATCCCGCCGTTAAATGACAATATACTGCGGAAGGACAGCCGCGATAGCACTCGAAAGGATAACCGACGATAACGAGGAGTATACATGTCTGTTTAAAGAATCAAAGCTCAGAAATAAAAAAAAAGGTTTTAAATAAACGGGAAGTATAGGTTCCAATATTTTGTCTCACCTGAAGAAGTAGTCTTTTTCTTGCGTGAAGCAAACGGGTCGGATGCGTCGCCGTACATCACACGTCGAAAATGCAGGTATCTTTCTTTTATGATCTAAAGAAAAAGAATTTCATATGAAATCCATAAATTCTATTGAAATGTTGCTACCATGTTATTACCATCAGAGTGAAGTGCTGAAGATTCACACTGTATTTACATCACTACGCTATTGTATGTTAACATAATAGTGTTAAATTTTCGGCAGAGAACTTGTCTGTAAACACTTTTATTTGCTGTTTTAACTTAACCCGGTTAGTCTTTAATTGTTAATGATTATTTATATACAGTATATATACGGTTAATTAACTCCAGTTATCGATATGAGAACTTTCAAATAACCCTCCATTCTACAGTCTTTCTACATATATTAGAGTATAATCATGAACAGTACAAACAACAATTTCACTTTTTCATACAGAAGAAATCCAAAGCAGCACGAATACCTACTTTAATTTGTTCGTGAACTTGATGTAGCTCTGATGCCAGTCCGACAAATGATTCGTTCAATCTTTTCATTATATTTGAAAGATCTAAACAATAACAATAGCCTACACTAAAACAAGAACAGAGCCAACATTTTATAGTAAAATCTTACTAAACCACACGTCAATCTTTAAAAAAGAATTTTGAGAAAGAAAACAGTAGAACAAAATGAACTTCCTACTGCAAAGGGTGTGTAAGAAAGCTTTTCTTTATCATGAAATATATCTGTGACAATTATAGATTAAAGATGTTTGCTACTTTCAGTCATTGCAGGGAAAAAGTAACTCAATTTATTCGTCTAAGTCATTGTTTTAGATTAATAAAATTAAAAACACACACCTTGTGGTGAAAAGTTATGTATGGGCGAGGTAGAGGTTAAAAAAGCTTCCAATTCTTCCAATTCCTGACGATAGTTACTGATCCGGTTCTCAAATGAGAAGACAAGACGTTGGAAATATTCGATGGGTGCCGTGAAATTGATTTGTGAAAATCCATTAACTCCGTCTAGTCGCGTACATATCCCTCCATTTTTCAGCTCCTACAGAAAATAAATGAACAAGATTTCCTCCAAAAATTCATTTAATTTCATATTGTATGAAGCTCCTTAAATCGTGAATCACCAGAGAGATAATTTTAAGGTTACACACGTTATTTGGAGATGTTTGTTAGATATAAGTAAGGTCAATACGACCCATCTACAAAGATTCCCAGGGATGAATAAGACACATATGCTTTTGCTAATCAATTACAAGAATTAATTCAGCGGGAGTAAAAATGACAAGTCTTGTCCGGACAAATTATTACAATGACCAGAAATCGGTTGTTGAACTTTTAAGCGGAAATCATTACAAACTTTATTATTCCGATTATTTGTTATATTGTTATCCATACCTGGTTTACAGAAGATTTCAAGTTTTCAACAGCGATACTATTGCGTTGCAGAGCGTTTCCAATTAATGCCACACTCTAAATTAGCAACGAAAAATACACATATTAAGTCATTAAAAACAATTCATTGGTAGAAGCCATGAAAGGGTACGAATTATGGAGAATCTTAAGTAAAGGAGATTTCGTAATCAATATTATTATATCTTAGGAGCTACCATATATAGATGGTTTTATCTAAAAAAAAAGCTCGTTTCAAGCTCAAAATCGCGTATCAAAACGTGGTCTCTACATTCCGTGAACAAAGTACGTAAGTAATAAGGTAAAATATATGCAATATGCACCTAAAAAATCCTTACCTGTTGAAGGTCTTTCAATTCATCATGTGTGTTTGAGATATCTTGTACCGATATTTTTGCATTTTCATCCTGTGCAAGCTTTTGTGCTTTCAAACTCACTCTGACAAGACAAAAATAACAACAAAGTAACAGCTATTTATAGTTAACAAAATTAATTAGGCTACTGTATGTTTTTATCATTGTTTAAAACAGCACCTCAAAGACTTGATTAAGCAAGTCTTCTAAGAGGAGCACTTATTCGAGGGGGTTGTTGAATGAATAAATGCATTTAAATTAAATCACAAGGTTGTCGTTTCCTTAGTTATCTCCGTTTCCCTTTCGTTCTACCAAACAAAATGTCTTAAAATCCCCGCCTAAGAACCGATTGGACATTAAAAAATCTTTTTTATCATAGTTGTTGACTATGTCATGCGTATCTCAATGGGCACAATCTCTGAAAAAGGATACCAACTAAAACCTAGAAGGAGTTCCGGATATCCTGCAAAATGCCTAACGGATACAGACTTTGCTGACATATAATTATAATTATATATTATAATTCAATCCTTAGAGCATGCACAAGATTACCTTCAGTCTTTTGAGCAAGCAGCGCGTATAACGGCACCGGTCTTTAACTCAACTGAATGAATGAACAGATCCTTTGGACCACAGCGATTAGGTCAAAACATTAAATGACACCCTACTTCAACAAGTTAACGACTACAAATAACTTGGGTCATTTATCTCATCATCAGAGAAAGATTTTCACCATAATCATTTTACGACCACACATTTACGAAAAGGTATCAATGACTCTGAGCGGAGTTCCTCTTTACTCCTTTGCAAAACCAGCTCTATACAGACAAGAGGTAGAATACCGTCTTTCCCTGATGTAATCTTTAGGGACACTGGTATCAAAACAGAGGACTTGGGGACAGTTATAAAAGATATATCAACTGCAGACTACGACTGCTGATGATGAAATTGACTTACTCGATGTCTTTTAAACACTTCATTCCTATAGGTGGCACATCTCTGGACATAACATTTTCATTTGGTTTTCTATAAAGAAAAAGTTAATAAAAAAGTTCTCTCAATAAACAATACTGCAGGTCAAGTTGAGATCCGGATGTCACCAGAATATACAAACAAAACTGTGTTTCAATATCTTGATATCAATCTATATACAATCAAAGAAAGGTAGTTTCTTTTACAAACATTTAGTCCCAGATTAATGTATATTTCTAAAATCTTTTTTTAGTTTGATACTTTAAGATGTAAACATGATTTCTTACAGATCACTAGCATTTCCTAGTCCAAAAGCAGCTGCTGTTGTAGCCGCACCACCAAGTGTTGATGCTGCTGGAGCACCAAAACCACCAAATCCTGATAAAGTAAAGAATCTAGGTACTCAATTCGTTCTTCCAAAATTTTTTTTTTTTCAAAAAAGCATTGGTTTAACAGGGTGAACACCAAACTTGTATTTTCCACAAAAATATTACCTGTTGTTGCATTAGTTGTAGCAGTACTAGCACCACCAAAAGAAAAACCTAAAAAAAAACAGAAAAGTAGCAGCCTAAAATTATACGTCTTTGTTATGGCAATTGAACTCTGTATGCCTTAATTATTTTTATTAATAATGTATTTTAAATTCAATAATTACCTGTAGTGGCTGGCTTAGTTGCCCCAAAACCACCAAAGCCTGAAAAATTTAACATTAAAAAAATTAAAATCTAAACTCGCCAGAGCAGTCTACTAAAGTAAGTAATCTCCTCTACCTCAAACTGAAACACAAAAAAATAAATATACAAATTAGGTCTTGTTTAAATTTTGACGTTTGAATGTTAACGACGACAGTTGACGATCTTGAAAAATATTTTTCAGCCCATTTAGAGTTTAAAATATTAAAATAGAGTCCACCGTATATATCTATTTGAATCCTATAATCTAAAACTGGATTTCCATCCACAAAATATTTTGTGAGAAATTGGATCTGAATAGGATAACAATTACGGAACAAGACAGGATCTTTTGGTTTCCACTTAAATGGTGTTTACATCAAGAGTGAAGTGAACCCATACCACAGCAATTCTCAATATTATAAATTTAAACTACTAAAGGGAGTTTCACACTGGTCATAGGGACAGGTTCTCTCTCTCTTCTTTCAATTCAAAATTGATCCCTTCAAAATTTTTATAGCAACACTCCTTGCAGTTTGAAAGACCAGTATTGATGATAATTTGTATACAATCTGTTCATTAAGAAGGGCAAATAAACTGAGTAAAATCCTGAGCTTTTATATTAATTCCCTTCAAATAAATAAAAACAACAAGGGGTAATACTTACCAGTAGCAGTTGCGGCTGGTTTAGCACCAAATCCTCCAAATCCTAAAAAATTTAATTATTAAAAATCAAGATCAAAATCATTGACCTGGTCATAATTGTAACGTTATAACTAAAATGTGGTTTTTATCTTATAAATATAATATATAATAATATATAATATATAATATAATATAATTAAAATTTTAAAATATTTTAGTGAACTTAAGTAATTTTGGCTTAAGAAATTCAAAATTTGGTAATCTACTGTCTTTTGAGTAGACTTGCTAAGTTTGGTTTCATCGTTTATAGTGAATTATACTCA
>JAUEKX010069687.1:0-13071 GCA_031834005.1 Dendronotus venustus
TTTTCCATTCCCGGGTTGGGAATTTGAAATACCCAAGACTTGGAATACTTTCACTTCCGGATCTGGAAACGACAAATTACGGCCAGGGAAGTAATCAGACTAAAACCAAGGTTGTGAAATCTAATTTTCCTGAAGCTGGAATTTATACGAATCTATAGGTAGTATTTTTTCTAAATTTCTGACCCTGGTATTGTGAAAATTTAGGGCGTGAATGCAATTTATCCCATGAGAAAATTTTCCGTAGTTTGAATTCCCAAGATACAAAAAATCCCGGGGCCGGAATTGAAATATTCCCAATCTTGGGATTTACATTTTTTTTCCTGTGTGCTACATACAGGACGAGATGGAAAAGAAGAGACGGTACATGATGGTTAAAATGAATTACTCTCTTTTGAAATGTGTAATGTAATATAAAAAAGGAGTATGTAATATTGATACGCCATTTATTTCATGCCATTGTGTTTTGCATAGGGGAATAAAACTTAACGGTTTATAAAAAGTTTATAAAACATAAAAAATAACTGGTATTTTGGTAAACTCATTTGGGAAAATACTCACTTAACATCATGTTAGAAACCTATGACCAGCATTAATTTTCAATAAACATCATTAGAAGTAAAAAAGCGGCTTTCCAATAATTTAATTTTTACATCATCTAAGCTAAAAATTAAAATAAAATTTTACGCAACAAAAATAAAAAAATGATTTCTTTTTTATCCAATAAGAAATGCAATAAATTTTTTTCCCTATAGACTAATCAAGGTAAAACTACATTCTTTTCTACTTCCCTTTTTAGAGCAGTATTTTCTTTGAACTACCCTGTATAAGTCCTCAAAGTAAAAAATGGCAAATTCATTCCACTTTGCTTTTTCGACAAACGAAGCAATGGGGAGAGACCGTACCACTTTCTAAAAGAGACTGAAATGGTAGCGAAAAAAAAACAATGGACATGGCCATTTTGTTTTTTGTATCAACTTTTTATTATAGCTTATTAACTCTTTAAAATCAACTGTTTTTACTAAAATATGTTAGAGAAAAAATAACCGTGTTTCCATCTGACATTTACATTATTTGCTATAATAAATTGTGTGTAAAAAGTTGTGTTGTCAGCAGGCAGTTAAAAATCTGCGTCCCTTTTTTGGCACGTATATTAATTGTTATAAAAATAAATATTTATAGTCGTATTTACTTGTGATACATGGCGCACTACAAGGATCTAGTCCTACCAATAATCGCTTTTTGTGATCTATTATTTAAACCAGTGAGCTTCCACAAAAGAAGGTCATTGTGAGTTTTATTGTTACGAAGTTGGAATCTGTTGCCTTTAGCACCATTCCTCATTAATGTGATTTGACGGTTCATAAGAGATCAACATAAAAAGTATATGGCTCACATTATCATAATGGGGCACGATAGAAATGTGAAACTACTATCTTTTAATGATGACAAATATGTCAAAAGAGGTAGACCTGTGAAATCGTTGTTGTACCAGGTCACTGACAGCTCGAATATGACGGTCGACGCGCTTTGTATGATGAGAATCCGATGTAGTGTAGAAATTTATTTATTCATTAATTTATTTATTTATATTTATTTATTTATATTTATACATCCTATCATACCTAGGAAATAGGGGATAGTAAAATCATATATATATATATATACATATCACTACATCTATCACTGTTGGTTTATTGTCATCGTCACCCATGGCAGCAGCCGAACTTCCTCTTAATTCCAGTGCGGCAGCAGTATTTTTGGTACTCCCATGCACCTTAGCAGAAAGCACAAACAACGCATCGGTAAGTTGTACTATCTGTTTCTTCGTATCTTCTTTATTATTATTATTATTTATTTATATATGAATTTTTATCCAGGATGGTCTCTTCAGTGCTAATAAGTCACAAGCTGAATGAACTGATAGAAAACGTTTCCCAGCCGGGACACGACGTTAGAACGACGTCATTTGGACGTTGTTGAGACGCAAAAACATAAAGACAACGTTGTAACGATGTCATTATGACGTCGTGTGCCGGCTTGGAAACGTCTCCTATCAGTTCATTTAGCTAACACGTTGAGAGGTTATTTTTAGATTGTGTTTGGAAATATTTAGTTGTACTTCTTAAATACCTCTTACAGGTACATTCTTAAATTTGGTTCTGATAAAAAAGTCTCTATACGAGAATAATAAGGGAGTGTACGCAAGTGTAGACTACGAACAATCGTTTAGAAAGCGAAGAGTACCAACTAATAACAAACCCTAAATCAGCAATCTTTCTGCTCTCAATTTCTTTTTATTATTCCCCCCGTTAGAGTTAGCGCTGGCGACTCTGTTTAATTTTTAAGTTTTAGTTATAACTCTAAGGTTGTTGCATTTTTGTTATCGTTTATTTATACCAAACATACCAGGTATCGAACTCGTACTTAAAGTGTACCTTCACAAACAAAAAACACGCATTGAATACAAATAATTTAGTATTGCTATGGTATTATATATGAGTATGTTTTATATCTGATACATGATCGAAATTATTACTTTCTATGGTGTATGGTGGCATCAAAATGGTGTAACGAAACAAAGTGATACTTTAAATGTGCATTCAAACTTGCTATAGAAACATTCCACTTCATTAATCAAAGTCGGACACTCAATTGTCTGGTGAAGAATTTCATCTTCTTTAGAATAAATGTTGTTACAGAGATGGCATTTGATTGGGTTGTATTCACAATGGTGTCTTTTCTATGGACAACAAATGTGTATACATATAACCATAAGGATTTATATAAACACCCGATTATTTATTAATCTTATTTGATTATTTAGGCTTTATCATAAAACAAAACTTCTAGCCTGGGGTCAATTTTACTCGCTCACCTGCAAGTCAAAAATGGTTCCTGTCCATGGGCAACCTCTGGGTTTGTTAATGCAAAAACATTCCAAGCTCAAAATCTCCTTCTCCTTAGCTTTGTCATTAAACAGTTCTTTCCGTGTAATCGGAGCCTTATCGATAGGGCAGTTTACACTGCCACTTCTACAAAAATAAAATATACGTAACTTTTACAAAAAATATTTTAACATAGTGTACTTCCTGTTTTCTATTTTTTGACAAATGTTCTTATAAAGAAAGTTCTTACAAAACATTAACAACATTTCAATATCAAGAAAACTTACCCTACAAATGCTTCTTGGTAACATTTCGAACATGCTGCGTTTCCTCGGTAGGTTTTCAGAGGTTGTTTTATCAAGTTCCGGGGGGCTTAGCCATATATAGCCCCAATAATTTTTTAAAAAAAGTTCTTTTTTTGAAAATCTTTCCAAAATCAATTATCTTCATTGTGAGTGTTTCGGAAGCTAACTCTCAGAGTGTATATCACGGGAAATTTCTTAAATAAATCTGTAAAATTCATTGTGTTTACTTTATTAACCGGAAATGCAAAGTCTCCTACAACCCAAAGCAATTCTAAACTGGTTTCCCACTAAACAGATTTTTGCTTATTTTAGGCAGCCTTGGTAGAGGTCAAATTGTCTAAACAACAACTAGGGTTTTCATTATGATAAACATTCTAATTCAGAAGACGTTTTAATTTAAGCTTTTTCATTATATTTTAATTCTTCAGTTAACGTTTTTGGTATAGAAGGCTTTGACAACAGTATGATAACGTATTGAAATCATTTTGTCTATCACATTAATACCTACTAGCGTAGGATTCATTATGAGATCAAATTCATACAAAAGAAAATGTAGTTTCATCAAACGCAAAAACCAAATATTTTTCTTAATCCAATCAAATTGAAATTTTAAAACGCAACGAAAAAACGTATATGCATATATTTACAAGTATTTATCTTGGGTATACACCCACAAACTACAATGTAGAGCAAAACCTTAGCAAAAGTAAGTTTGTTAAGCTCGTATTTAAGAAAAAAAAGGTTATTCTTTTCTAACTTTAATTAACATTCCTGATACAAAAGAATATTGAAAAAAGTTATTAAAATTGTGTTTTTTGTTGTTTTTTTCCAGCTTGGATTGTCATTCTATTTTTGACATCTATTTTTGAGTATATAACAGTGTGGACTAGAAAATGTATAAAAGAATCTATTGTTTCTTTAGCAATGGTACATTGCAGTCAACCAAAAAAAAGCAACGGTTATCCAGCTTAAGAAAATTGAGATTGAAATCGCTCATTTTTATTGTACCAGTCTAGTTGGATGATCAACATGAAGGAACCTACGAACCAAACGAAATCTTTAAAAACGCGTTTCAACCAACGATACCACCCACAGCGAGACTTTGCTTCCATAAACCAAACGAAGGTCACGTTCACCCACCAGATAATTTTATAATGAATTCCAGGATGTACATTTGTATGCGTGCTTCCTCTACATTATTCGTGATAAAGAACAGTGGTAAACCAGCACGCTATGATATGTAAATAAATCGAAAAAAACATTTTTATTCCAAAAAAACTACAATGTAGAACAAAATCTCAACAAAAAGTTACTTTTTAAGAAAACAAAAGGTGTTTATTCTTTTCTAAATTTAATTAGAATTCCTGATGCAACAGAATATTGGCAAACCTCGTAGTTACAGAATTAAGGCACTCAACCTTCTTTGCATTTAACACACACAAAAGTAAAGAATTCTCTGAGACTCATAGCGAAGATAACCTTATCACGTTTGCGACGTGCCACGTCCAGAGGTTTAGCAAATACCAATCTAGAGGATTCAATCACTAAAATACTATTTCAGCTATATTCTTTTGGCTCAAAAGGTTATGATGTAATAATCCTACGTCATATATCCTTTGACTTGCTTTGCTTGATCTCACTAATGAACTATGAACTATTAGTCTGATACCTAACGCCAATTTAGATATTCCATAAATCTTATGTTAGTATCACACATTTAAGATGAAACGCTATAAATTCGACTTCCCGGTGGAATTACTTTGCCTTACTATGACTACTACAGTAAAATCCCGGTTATTCGAACCTCCAAGGGAGATAAAAATAGTTCGAATAACCGGGAGTACGAATAACTGAGACTTTCATAAAAGAGGTCTTTAAAGAGGTCTTTCCGCGGGGAATGAAAAACCGTTCGAATAACCCAGGAGTTTACTGTACTTTCATTTGAAAAGGTTTCGCGAGAAAGATCATGAAATTTAATAAAACTTTTTTTAACTTTAATGTATTTTATAATAATTGTATTATTAAATGTTCAAAACAGTAACCTGTTTAAATTTATAAAGATACGTAATCATTTTTTAATTATTAAAACGATTTCCAAAAATGCCAAAAACAATCATGAACTACATAAAGGAGTGCGATTTATCCATTAGATGTCATTTTATTTGTTATGTCATTTAAAGGAATCTATAATGCTTTTTTATCGAAGGTACCTTATCCATAACCCTAACCTTAACCTTGACCTGACCCTGATCCTGACTGCAGACCATATCCCTAAATTCCTAAAACATAACTCTCAAAAATAAATTTTAAGGGTTTAAAGGGTCTTTTTTCTAAACACAGGAAGTTGCATCGGTAGTTATGGTTAGGTCCGAGGATTAGTTGTGAGGAATTCCTGGCTCCTTTCCCATATATAATATAGATTTTTATATCTACGGATAAGTTCTGGAAATGCAGAAACGACTTTATGTGCCACTATAATACTGCTACGATCTATGATTTGATTCATATTTTTATAATGTAAAATGCAGGCCGAGTCAATTGGCAGAGATTACCAGTTCTTTTCGGTGGGATAAACCCAATATGTAGATTAATAACTCTATAGAATCTCAGCCCACATGTGGTAATAAGAACACTTTTAGATACGATGTATTCAGTATTTGTACAAAGAACTCTTGTGGTTCACCACTTTGTGAAATAGGGTAATTCCCAAATTCATTATAGAGTGACAGAAAAAATAACCATGGAAACACACAGTGTAGTTTTACTAGTGAAACCTCATTTAACTATGAAACATAGGAATAATTTTATTAGCTATGTTTATAATTTGACCATAAGAACTACTTTAAGTTCCCCCTTCGTAGCTCTAGCCCGCTTTCCCTTTATTTATTATAAAAGTAAATTTGTGAAAAAACGGTTTTGATGCAAACTATGTTAGATTCAAAGAGAGAGGTTCGCCATGGTAGTTTCTTTTTATTAATTCAACTGTTAACGAATTCAATTCTCTATCGTATCAGTTTTGTTATTGATACAGAATTCCGCAGAACGGAAGCATTAAAATGGCCTTAATAATCCATGATAATGATCAGTGCTACAACGTTAAAGCCTTAACACAGACGCCAAAATAAATTTCTTTACACTCGAAAAACGTCAGTGAATTTTGGGTAACCACAAGCATCCAATTTGGGAAAAAAAGAACTGCTGACAGGGAATAGTTTATATGTAGCAACATCTCATCTGGAAAGGTCAAAGATAGCATTTTTGTTAATAACTATAACTCCCCTACTACGCCTCGATTGGCAAGCGATAGGTTTTTTTTTAAATTGAACTAAAACATTTGCAGTTAAAAAATCTTTTAGTTTGTTATTCCTAAATAAATTAAATTACAGAAATAAATTTACTACACCTTAATCTCTATAATTTCCTTAACATAATACTCCTGAGTATTAAAGCCTGCCTGTCTGGTTTCTTGTATGGTTTAATTTTCGGGACTTATTTAAACTTCATTTCGTGGGTTTAATTTTTTAGGGTTATGGGTAAATCTCCACGTCGTCAGATTTCGCATGCCGTAGTGTTTCAGTTAGTCTATCCAAATGTTTTTTTATTGCTAAAAGTAGACTTTTATCATTTAAAAAAGAAATTTATTTGTTATACAGCTAGCCCCAATGAATTTATCACTTTTTGTTGTTCAGAATTTCTAGCTGAAACTACCGATTGCTGTTTTAGAGGTTGGATGTTTAAGGGCAGTGGCTAGGGCCGGGCTTGGGTCTTGCTCTTAGAATGGAGAAGTATGGCGCCTCCTTCTCTCCACTAGCCTGGGTAGTCACAGTTGGGGTTGTGATGTTACGCCCTCAGCCCCCCTCGTAAGGGTGCGACACCGGCAGTCATGATTGCCAACTCGGCATCATTTCTGGCATGGCAGATCTACCAGTCAATTCGGCAGCTTTTCTGGCACTTGGCAGTTTTACTGATCAACTCGATGGTATTTCTGGCACTTCGCAACAGGTGTATCCTTCACAGCCGTCCTAGCTTCGCTTTGCTGCTGTATCAGCAAGGTTTCCTGCCAAGGGACATTGTTCTTACCCCAAACGATGTCGTCTCTTTATTTATTATTATTATTAATTTATTTAACGTTGGTCAATTGGCTCTCATTGGGGTAGCCTACTAATATGAATAAAGATAGATGATAGTTTTGAATTTTGTTGAAAATGTTACAGCATCCGGGGAATCTAATGTTACAGCATCCAGGGAATCTGATGCGCCACAACCGTCGGTGGTGATGAAAAGTAAGCGAAATCCGGCAAATCGTTATGAAAAATTATCTCTCGGTGCGTGGAACGTTCGTACCACAAATGATAGTATAGATTCTGTCCGCCCAGAACGAGCTATAGCGATAATTTCACGACAGTTAAGAAAACGAATATTGACATATGTGCTATTAGTGAAGTCAGAAGAGAAGGAACAGGAAGTTTGATTGAAAAGGATTACACGTTCTACTGGAGTGACGGAACGAAAAAGGAAGCTGGGGTTGGTTTTTCAGTCTCCAACTCTTTGTCCAACGTAACTCTTGATATGTCACACATCTCGGACAGACTCATGACTCTTAGAATTCAACTGAACTCTGAAAGTCATCTGAAACTTCTTGGTGTCTACAGTCCAACAATGCAACGTTCTCAAGAAGAGAAAGATTCGTTTTACAGTCAACTTTTGAATGCCATCAAACCAAACAACAATGATCATATTATTGTTCTCGGTGATTTCAATGCACGAGTTGGTCGTGATTGGAGATTATGGCCAGACGTATTGGGTCAACACGGTGTTGATCGAATGAATTCGAATGGTCTGATGCTCCTTGATTTTTGCACACGCCACAGTCTTTCCGTCATGGGATCAATGTTTCAGCTTAAAGGTTCACTAAAAGTTACTTGGCAGCATCTAAGACCCAAACATTGGTACCAGATCGACCATTTACTCGCAAATAACGTTGCACGGCATTTCATAAACGTAACCAAAGTCAATCCCTCGGCTCATTGTTTCACAGATCATCGGCTACTGGTATGCAAATGCTCGTTTTCCCTGAGACGCAAAAAGAAAGATAAAAAACCTCCGACTAGACTAACCATCAAAATAACTTCTGAAATGATTCATCAGTTGCAATCATATCTTGAACAACACTTAACCAACCCACCTCAGGATTGGGACAATCTGAAAATAATCTTCAAAATGCAGCTATCCTCACCTTCGGTAAGAAAAGAAAGCTAAATGCTGATTGGTTTGATGAAAATGATGACGAGATTTGTGCACTCTTCAAAGACAGGTCTCGTGACAAGAAGAATTTACAACATCGAATCAGACAAATAAAGAACGATTGGTTTACGACCAAAACAATCCAGGCTGAAAATTTCTATAATCAAAATAACTTGAGAGAGTTTTACAGTACACTGCGTGAAGTGTACACATCAGATACGCTCAAAAAATGACGAACTATTGAGTACTGACAATGAGATCACTAATCGCTGAGTTGAACACTTTTCAGACCTTCTGAACATTGAAACTGATGCAGATCACGATGTTTTAAATGAACTTGAATAGACGCCATTCGATGACTCACTCGATGAATCGTTTAATGAAGAGGAATTAGATAAAGCCATTAAAAATATGAAACCAGGAAAAAGTCCTGAACCAGATGATATCCTTTCAGAAACAACCACACACGGAGGACGCGTATTGAAAAATTACCTCTTGACCTTCTTCAATTTCTTTTGGTTCACGGAATTCATACCGCCTAACCTTGTCAATCGCCCTTGTCAATTTTTTATCGCAATCCTGTTCAAAAAAGGTGATCGCAGTGAATGTGGCAATTATAGAGGAATATTGAGCGTGGTCGGGAAGCTACTTGCAGATATGATATTGCAAAGGTTAACCTCCTTAGTTAAAAATGTTTATCCTGAATCCCAGCAGCGTTATCGTGCGGGACGTGGTACCATCGATGGTATATTTATGATGCGGCAGCTGATGGAGAAAAGTAGAAAGCAACGTTGCAACTTGTACATTGCCTTTATTGATTTCACAAAAGCTTTTGATACTGTTAATCATCAATTGCTTTTTTTCAATATTGGGAAAAATTAGATGCCCGCCAAAGCTCATCAAGATAATTAAACTTCTCTACACGGACGTGAAAGCTCGCTTAATTGTCGATGGTCAACTATCTAAGCTGTTCGATTACAATAGCGGTATCAAACAGGGTTGTAAACTTACACCAAATTTGTTTGGGATTTATGCTGCTGTCTTACTGCATTTAAAGATATCAAGCACAACCATTCTATCCTGATCAGATTCCGTACCAATAGAAAGTTCTTTGACCTAAGACGTTTAAAAGCAAAATCTAAAGTCATGGACGAATTCATCCGAGAGGCCCAATATACTGACGACATTGCAATGATGAGCGTTTCCAGTCCTGGTCTTTAAGCGCTCCTTGATGCTTATAATGCTGCATCGAAACGTTTTGGTTTGCGTATCAATGCTGGTAAAACCGAGGTGCTATGTATGGGCCCTGAAATTGTTTTAGTTTTTGACAAAACCCCTTTAAGTAATAACGACCATTTCAAATATCTCACAAGGATTGTAAACTTAATGTTGAACTTACAGCTCGAATCCAAGCTACTTCCAGTACCTTTGGAAGGCTTAGGGATCGTGTTTTCGTACTTTATTAGAGGTTAAAGTGTTGATGATGTCCATCTGTGATGGTCGAATCGCAGTAAGTTCAACTGTTGCTGTTTTCCCAAGCAAGTGCCCTTGGGATGAGATGACCCTTTGAAATGTTGCTGTCTTGTATCTGTTCCAATCTGTTGAGATGTTTGCCTGAAATTTACCTATGACCGGCTGTTTGTTGTGGTGGTTTCAATTTTTTGTGAAAGAAAGAGATTTTATTATTATCACCAAATCTATTATCTAAATTGTCTAATGTTAGTTTTTGCTCAGTTTCGAGTTTAGGCTTATTATTATTATGTTTAAGAAGGTTGGTAGCTATTAAGTTGTGAAATTAATTTAATTTTTTGAACTAGGTAAAAGCTGTTTCATTATATTATTTGATTTCTGAGTTAGGCATTTTAGTTTTGGATGTTTTGAGGAACCTCCACATAACAGCTCTAAAAACTATATATAGCAAGAAAGAGCTCAACTTTTCAATATTGGTGTATATAGCGTTACGATCTCAATTTCTAAGTAGTTTGACACATGAATCCCTAACAATTTGCTTACAATTTTTCATTGCAGATTTATAAGGATTTTTAATACTTATCTTTAGCTACTACACTATTCTGTACTAATCTATAACTGAGTGTGCTAAAGTTGCAGCAGTAGGCTGCTTTATTCTGTTATCCTTTTACATAAACCTTTTTTAGTATACAAGTATTTATAAATAACACTAATAGTAATAAAAATTACAATAATAATGCTTACCTCGAAGGTGGCTTGTTGATCGGACACCTGTTGATCTAACTCTAATACCAACTTCTGGTCCATCGCTGCAATCTCTTTATCCATCTTTTCGTTGAATGTCTGAATAGAAGAAATAAATGACCAACAGTTAATGTTCCCAGGTTTCTTCAAAATAACAACACAAACTGCACCAAAAACAAATTGATAATTAATAAATCGAAAGTAACCATAATACTGACTAGAAGACTTCTACAGTAAAATAAACAAAGCAGTAACACATACCTTAATAACAACTTCAAACATAATTGAACATTTCACGCACGTATGCAAGAATTATTTGAGTCATAATTGTTTTAATCAAGAAATTTAGGTATTGACTTCCCGCAAAAAACTTTGTCTCTGTTTATTCCAGGGAATGTTATAAGTAGTGCAGCACATTAGACTAAATAAATGCAAAACCTTATATTAAAACGATTTGGTTAAAATTTACCTTGAGTTCTTCAGTATGTTTTTTCTCATAAATCAATATTTGATGAGGTCGAGATTGTGAATTTTCAATTTCAGTTTTGTGACGCTTCTTGATTTCTTGACGCTTAGCTGATAAAAAAAAATTATTGGCATAATGGTTATGCATACATATATTTTATATGAGAAATTTTCCAAAAACCATTTTAGATAACTTCCCAAGACAAACTTCACAAAAAAAGTCACATTTTTAAATATAATTTAATAAAAATATAAACTTTTCACTGAGGATAAATGGATTTAATTTTGGTAAGAGTTACCTAACGATATCAATTTTGCCAAATACAAAGCTTCGTCTCTACTATAACATTTACATGACGAGGCTGAAAATCACTAAAAATTAGCCAATATTATACAAACTTTACCAAAATCTACCATATCCTTAAAAGACCTGTACAGTATTTTACTTTCGTTTTTTAGAACCACCTCTGAATGAGAGTGCAATCAATACCTTTCAGTTCGTTAACCATTTTCATTCGTTTTGTTGATAAATTTTTCTCTGTGATCTGCTGTATATCTCGTAAACCTTTTGCAATATCAAACACAGTACCGTCAAGCATTGCATGTGCTAACTGACAAATGACATCATAGGGCAGCATCTTCTTATATTCACTATGAAGAAGAAATATGAAGGATTTAAAACAATAGTTAAGCGGGATGTTATTATTTGCAGTAACAAAAAAAGCATGTATTTTTGAACTTTTTTATCAAGTGTAACTGTCTTATAATACATTATATATATTTTCTGCAGAAAGCTTTTACCCTTTTGAAATTTGTAAAGTTTATAACAGTTTTTCTTTAATTTAAAGAATAAAGGAACTGAAATCTGAAATAAGAGAACTAAATTTCTCCTCAGAGTTACTGAGAAGAAAGGAATAGGAGTGGTATCAACAAAAATTATATCTATAATTTTTTCTTACATTCAGTCAGCCAAATCAAGCAACATTCCCCAAGTATTCAATACCATAACAAAAGAAATGGTTTCTGACT
Organism: Dendronotus venustus; assembly: GCA_031834005.1. Taxonomy (NCBI): domain Eukaryota; kingdom Metazoa; phylum Mollusca; class Gastropoda; order Nudibranchia; family Dendronotidae; genus Dendronotus; species Dendronotus venustus. The sequence continues at coordinate 12,143 of JAUEKX010069687.1, forward strand.
AGGTTATTCTATTTGGTTCTATTTTGTATTGAGTAAAAAAAACAACAAAGATATTACTAAACCAGAACATGAGAGCCTACTAAGGTATTGGTCGAATCAGCTTTTGCAGCATCGTGATGTAATGATCCAGTTTCCTGGGGTCTGGTGCTTCTTTTGGTACATTGTTACCAGTAACTTTGTTGTATGTTTTTGAATTATTATAAGTAGATCCTGAAAAGCCTGGTACTGCAGGATCATATTCATCAACATTTTTTTTTTTTGCTGTTGTATTACTGGTATAATTATTATAACTGTTATTTCCATAGTTAGTAGTGGATGACGTATAAACACTATCTGATGAATTGACATCATAAAAGCTTCCTAAGTTTTCTTGAGTTGGTTTGTATTGGTACTGATTTGTGTATGGCTTTCTGTTTCTATTTGATTGTTGATTGTCTTTTTCGTTGTTATCATTATTACCATATCCAAGCCATTGCCGTGGATCATAAGCCATTGCAAGTAAAATATACAGTAAATTTTAGTTTTTATCTAAATGAGATTTGAGAATAAGTCATCTTATTTCATTGACCATACAATGTATTTTCACAGATATATTTTTATAACACAGTGAAAAAGAACACAATATATTTGAGCCAAAATTCAACAAATTTCAACTTTTCATATCTTAAAATAATAACATGAATTTCAATTTTGTAAATAAAGGTTCCTCTGATTGTTTTAGCTTTCAAATATTACAAACTTTCTTTTTATTTGTGATTATAATTTTTTTTAAATTTTGTTTTGAATGAAATATCCAAAAAATAAAAACAACTACAGCAAAAAGCATTAAAACATTAAAACCAGTTGACAAAATTCTTTTTTGATATTATGTTAAATTTTGTTTTAATTTAACATTCATTGTTATTTTGATGTATATAGCCATATATATT
>JAUEKX010069796.1:2323-13071 GCA_031834005.1 Dendronotus venustus
TCTTCCCAGCCATCACCGGCGTTAAAACAACATGCTTCCAACTTTGTTACAACGTTTTAAAGTCGCACTAACGTCCATACAACGTCCATATAACGGCCTTTTAACGATTACCTCACAAAAAGAAGACTAATGGGTGCAGTACGAGTTATTATGAGTTTGAATGAAGAGAAGCAACATAAGAGAGTTTATAGAGGAGCCCCTATGTGTTAGAAGAGAAAGAGCATAATGGAGTGGTATTACCACAAATTAAGGGCAAGATGCAAACATATAGAGAAGTAACTTTTGAACCCAGTATTCTAGTATATTTAACGTGAGACGCTTTGTCTTAAGGTTGACCTTTGAAAAACGTTTTGCATGTAATCTTTATTTTCTTTGGATTGCAGAATTTTTGCGGAAACCACTAAAATGACGAGTAGAATGACTAATTTTTCAAAAATAAACAATAATAAATTTTGCATAGGGACTATGCTTACCCATTATACGCACAATCCATACAATATGAATATCCAAAGTTTTCTGGACTTGTACCGCATATATCAACGACGGATGAAGATGAACTTGAAAACTATGGAAAAAAAGCACAAGCAAAAAAGAAAATTACAAAAACCACTGAACACAGATTTAAATTGAACTGCATACTTAAACTTAATAGTGTTATTACTGTTTCAGTCTGAAATAATCATATGAGTCCATATGAAATAATTGAGTCCATATGAAAACCATATGAGAATTTTTTTTCTCTGGCTGCTTATTTAGACTTTTGAGAAAAGGGAATACACAGTCAAATCTGAAATTCCGAAATTCAAAAGAAACTCGCCCATTTTTTTGTAATTTCACTTTGAATAGGCCCGAATATGCGATTTCTGAGTTAATATTTTATGTACTCCCAATCTCGTTTCCGTATATCATGAAATTTTAGCTAATGACTAAAACAAAATTTTTCCTAAGGATATGACTGGAAAAAACTTCTGTCAAACAAATTAAAAAAAAAACTTATCCGACTAAAAATATATTATACTTACTTAAATATATATACTACATGGAAACGAGGCAGACTGCATAAAACAGTTTAGTGGAATACTACATCGATTACTTACATTTGATTTACAGAAACCATTCAATACTAAGTACTTGTATTTGCAGCAATTCTTTAAGTCGGTTGTGGTGGTTTCTATAGGAGAACTAGCATAGCGAACTGAGATACTATCCCCACTGTTGTTAGCTTTCATGGTGGTGATTGCAGATGTGATGTCCATCATGTTGGTTTCAACTGACGAGTAGTATTCATTTGCATACTAGAAATCAAAATAAGAGATAATTGATAACAAGCAGAACTTCTCCTCGCCGTTTTAGTTTTGTATGTACTATTTCTCAATCTTCTCAAAAAGATATTAGCCAAACTGTGTATTTCTGATACACGAAAGTCCTTCCGGAGTCTTCATTAGTGCCAAATATAAACAAAAAAATAAACACCTTTTTGAGGTCAGTGTCAGGATTCGATCTGAAATCACTGAAGAACGTATATAGAGTTGCCTCTTTTTCCTTCAGCATGGCGAGTGAGAGTTTACGAGATGGGTCATCTTCGTTGTTTTTAGAGGAGGACATCAAAGCTAATCCACAGATCACCAAGAATATAGGTAGGATAATTTGTGTGATCACTGCGGCACGTTGACGCTTCGAATTTAAGAGGCGTTTCACAAACATGGCAACGAATTGCGAACCAAACAGACTGAATCCTGTCAACAAAGCTATAAAAAGAATAAAAAGAATTTATAAAAAACATTCAAAATAGGTTTTTTTTTTTGCAAGAAAATCTCGACTATCCCATTTTGTCAAAGATTTTCGTATACTATATATATTATTATTATATTTTGTAATAAATATTGAAAATGTTTGTGATGGAATTAAATCGTTCCCAGTTCTCCACAGTTTGGGTTTACATTATAAAAGAAATTATTATAGGCTAAATCAACATGGAGTATTACTGTCAGCATAGATTTTAAAACTATGATGTTATATTGACATCCATACAACATGAATGTAGTAAAAATAAACTTACAACTACGCTCTATTTTTGAATCTTGTCGCCGAACATGTAATCTTTCTTTGTCTCCGTTATTTTCCTCTCTGTAATAAGACGAAGATGAAGAGAATAAAAAGCTATTCAAATGATATCATGTAAGTAATTACGAGTGAAGAAAAAAAAAACATTATCTGTTTGTGGAAAAACTAGCCTTCATTGAGATGTGAGAATAATACAGGATATGTTGTACTAGACGAGTTCAAATGTTTACATGCGCAAGTTTCCCAACGAAAAAAAAATCACTATTATTGACTGACAATTAAGACAACCAAATTTGAAGTTATTCTTCTGAGATGTCATGAGTCAACTAGAAATCATTTTATAAATCAACACCCCAAAAGCTTTTTATAAATCACACAATAATCTCTTAATACAACGTTAAAGCAACGTTATTTGGATGACAGGGTTGAACCCCGTTGTTGTTTGTACTTACTCTTCTTTGACTCCTGAAAGAGTTTCTCCTTCACCAACTTTCAAGAAGACCTCTTCAAGTGTTGTGACAGACACACCAAAACTTGTGATTCCATAATTATCTTTGTTATCTACGGACGTACGTACAGAAAGAAAGAAATTTTCTGCAAAAAATTTTCTCAATAGTACAGCACTAGGAGCTAAAGGAGAAACTAAAGGTTGCGCCAAACATGAATTTGCTCGCGATTATCGAGAAATGTGAAGAATTTCGCTAAAGAAACTCTATAGCGTTCCTATCACTATTTTCATTTTGCAATAGATAAGTAATAGTATGATAAATTAGCTCCACTTCGGCGGTAATTATTCTTCTGGGACAAAAAACAAAGTAGACGGGTTCACCTCGTTACCAGTCCTTGGTAAAAAAACATTTCAAAGTGAACCAGCCAGTTTGTAAATTTACATCTAGTACTGTTAGGGGTCTTTCAAATGACTGGTATATAATAAAGAAAATCCCTCGGTTGTCATATAGTGATTCTGGTCGTCAAATTGACAAGTCACCAGTAGTGATCACCAATTCATTAGATCGAACGTGACTCTCTCTTACATACCTTCCAGTTGCTCGAAAAGACCTTTGAAGAGTTTAGTACTTGATTCTTCGAGAATATAGCTCATCTCTGCACCTAGATTGCCAACCATTTTAGCAGAAGGTATTGTTTGGTTCACCATTTTCACTGTATCTAGTTCGTTGAATTCAGGTCCTTTAACTATGGTCATATGATAACCAACGCCGTACCTAATCAAAAATAAATCAACATGAGAAACTGACCTCTTTTTTTTTTTACAAAATGTGATTTGAATGTCGTTATTTGACGATGTTTGAACATTTGAACGTCTCACAAAAGTAAATTTAAAAATTTGAAAAAAAAAATGCTAAATTTGCCTATTGAATACAGTCAATTTTTCACCAAAATTAAACGTGAATGTGAACGTGAATGTGAACGTGAATGTGTTCATAATCCCCATGAAAACAAAAAAAAATACAAAGTCTCGGATTCTATTGTTCCCATTCTTTAAATGCCAAGATTTCCCGTCTTGTGGAGTTTGGTCGTTAAGCGTCTAGTATACCTTTTCTTAAGAAACATGGAGGAACCACAACATTTTAATTCACCATCAGCCATTATGGCAATACGATCTCCCAAATAATCAGCTTCATCCCTACAAAACAAAACGATAGAATAATATAATATGAAATAGAGAAATACTTGTACAGACGGTTACGAAAGAACAATATAGAAACAGCATCATTGCCAGATCTTTCCTCTGACTCAAAAGGTTATGGTGTCAAGGCCTACGTCGTACGGTCTAGATTTGGTTCGTTTAACTTCACTAGTGCCAAATAAAACTTAGTAAAAAACGTTTGCGATATAAAAATGGATTCGATATGGTTCTTCGCGTACGACTTACATGAAATGTGTTGTCAGAATGATTGTCTTGTTAGCTCTGTATTTTTGCAAGAGATCCCACGTGGCTCGTCTTGCATAAGGATCCATACCGGAAGTTGGTTCATCCAAGAAGACAGTCTCGGAACCACCAATCAAAGCAATAGCACAACTGTGAGGAGAAAGGTAAATATGATATTTATCAAACAAACTTTCTTCCGATTAATTCTTTCATTTGCGATTCAATAACACAGAAAACGAGACTTTAAAGAACTGAATCTTTAGAAATTCAACAAAACAAACAAGATCGGAAAAATAATTAACTAGAAATTCTTAAGTATCTTCATAATCACCACTAGCCTATTCTAGTAGTAATAGTCCGTATTTGCATCATTAAAAGCGGGCTATGTTAGGTTGTCGCGCGCGAACGGAAATTTTGTCATGGGAAAGTTGGTTTTCCTGAACATTCCGTTAACCAGGTAACTGACCACGTCCGTTATAATCTGAACTGCGGACGGACGCTCGAATATTTTTCCCGTTTTAGGCAGATGTAACTTAAGTTATAAAATAGTGTAAGTAGCCAATTGACTTACTTAAGCTTTCGTTTCATTCCGCCGGATAATGTTCGGGATTGTTGGTCGGCTTTATCAAAGAGTTGTATATCTTGGATCATCTGCATTATCTCTGGTTTAGCTGTACTCTTTGGAATACCCTTTAAAACAAAATCAAAATGATGATGATATCATACTATACTTTAATAGAACATCTTTGTCAATATTTTGCACTCATTGTGTCTGAAAGTAGGGGATTCCTTTTTCTTTGTTTTTTTTAAAAAGCATATAAAATCTTAAATCAATATTAGCTTCATCGGAACAGTGGTCTGAGACGTACAAAAAAGTCAACTCAACGTATGAGTAGCACAGCTTGGGTAATCCAACTTGTGGAATAAGTCAGTGAGAGCTAAAACTAAGGCGTATAGCACTCCACTTCAAAATCAATAGCTCTAGTCTAGCGCAAACGGAAATGGATAGATTCCTTCATTGCATGGCTGATACCGACATTAATCTCCATGATTAGTTATGAATAGGAGTCAGAAATCAGAATTTGAAACAATATTTCAGTGGATATATGAGAGTATTTATTGCATGCAATAATTTGAATCGTACCTTGAGTGCGGTGAAAAATTCCAAGTGCTCCTTAACAGTGAGCCTATCAAACAGCACGTTGTGTTGAGGACATAAACCTAGACTTTCTCGGATCTTATCCATTGATTTTAAGATGCTCTGACCATTGATGAATGCATCACCAGCCGTTGGTGGAAAGAGACCAGTTAAAATGGACATTGTTGTTGTTTTTCCTGAAATATGAGGAAAATAAACATTCACACCTAAAAAATGACTTATTGCCTTACATCGATTACATAGATACGTAAACAAATTACCAAATTATAAATTTCTATAATTTTAGATTTCGTCTCGATTCGTCAACGAATTAATTTAATGATATAATGATATTTATATTACACAAAAAGGTAATAAAATACCAATTTATATACATTCAAAACAAGCTAATAGAATGGACTAAAAGATTTCAGCTTCTGGTTAAATTAATTGCATTGTCATTAAACAATAAAAAACAATAACATGATAGAACACTTACCAGCACCATTATGCCCAAGTAGAGCTGTAATTTGGCCTTTAAAAATGTCCAAAGAGAACGAATCCAACGCCACTTTTTTGCCTGTTGCACCCTTTAAAAATAATTATTAAGCACTTTTATAGTAATCAAAGTATTCGCGAGATTTTACAAATTTGTGAAATTAATTTCACGCAAAAATCGGAATGACGTTGTACAAATGTCCATACAACGTCGCACTAACACGGTGAGAGGAAAACCATTCGATAAATATTTGTAATAGAAACGCAGTTTTTTAGCGTAAAAATAAATTTACGAAATAAAATTGGTTAAAATTACCTTGTAAACCTTTCGGAGTTCCTGAATGGAAACACCAACTTGACTACCTTCTGGCTCTTCTTCAAAATTTGGTCCAAGCGCTTTGTTCATATTCATATTAGTGACACTACCAGAACGTTTGCCAGAGTAGCCACACCAGTAGGATGGTGTGAAACAGAAGTATGCTGGCTTTGGTAACCCAAACTCACCGGGGAATACGTTTTCAAAATACCTGAAAATTGTGTGAAACACACAAAATATACATTAATATTTCTTGTTCACCATTGCAACGTAGTGGAGATCGTGTTGAAAATTATCGGTTTACTTCTACTATGACTACGCGCGAAATGGGATTTTTAATACTATGTAACGAATGCACAAAACTTAAAAGTGAAAGTCCTCGAATTTTGATGATATTTTGCGCAGTGACTAATTAGACTGAATAAGATGACGTCATTGTTTATTTGAATTTATTGACAATTCTCATTTTGACCTATTTATGTCCAAACAGTGAAAGCGCTCTCTGAAGGCACTTGTGTTTAACAATCGTTTGTGTCATATGGCTTTTGTTATAGGTTCATTCTTTGGTCCCACACGTTGGGTAATCAATAGATATATATCGTTATTAGACCTTATTGGTGAACACAACAATTATATGATTGATGATCTTATTTACCATGTCAGAAACGCAAATAATAAGCAATCAAAGATGAGCACACCCAAACAATTCCCCAACGAGAAATCATCATCAACTGATGGCGGACGGCTGATTTCACTCCATTTCATTCCAATTTGCGAACTTTCCTTTCGTGAGATGATTTGAACGGCAATACCAAGGCATGTATTGGGCAACAAACAACAGCCAAATTTAGCTCCGCTAGATGGAGAAAAAAATAAATTAAAATAAGTAAAAAATTTGTTCTCTTATTAAAAACTCAAATTTTAAAATTAAGCAACCCTTATACAAAATTTTATAAAACGGGTATAGGATAGATATCTTATCCTGGTTACCCAGGTAACACCGATGTCAAAACTGACGGGAAACGACGCCGTAAGAACACAGCCCGTCTGAAACCCTTCTTTATAGTTTGACCAATGAAAGTTTCAAACCAATCAAAAAACTTACTGAGATAGACCTTCGTATGTTTCTGCATTTTGGATAGCGAAGAAGGGTGTCAAGGAACCAAACCATAACACAGCTGTAAACAACATACCTCGGATTGCATTTGAAAATAACGTACTATAAGAAATAAAGGAATTATTATCATACTAAATGGTAAAAAAGTTTATCATCTGAAATTAAAATATCCAAACAGCGAATAATATAAAAAAAAAGAAAAATGACAAAAAGTAACGACGACAATTAATACAACTAATAATAAAACATAAAACACCATATGAAATGATTTGAATAAAAAGTTCATTTACTAACCTCAAGAAGAATAAGGCGAGTGTAGAGGCCATCACATACAGCAATAAGACAATAAAAATCACAACACCATCTGAAAATTCAAAGATTTTACCAGCCTATAAAAGTCGAAATGAAAGATTTTAAAACAATAAATTAATTTCTGTGATACAGCGAACTAGAGAAACCCTTATTCTACTTAAAGTCAACATTGAGGCTGATACTATAAGTGATAAATTACCCAGTAGAAATAATTTCAGAGATTTTGAAAAGACTATTGGTGCATCTTTCTTTTACATTGATAGGTAAGCAGAGCACTTGCTTAACTGTTTCCCTATAAATTGTGCTGTTCCAATTAACCAAAGGTCTTCTTTTAGTAACGCAGTTCAAGATCAAGAAATTTGGTCTCAGTTAGTAAAAGGCTCGCTTAGCCAAGGTATCACTTATTGCGAGTATACCACATACACCAGTTCTTTCTATTACAGTGGTAGGCGAAGAACTGTAATGTTTTAGTTTTAATAACAGGTCCAACACAGTGGAACCACTGACCTTCAGTAAGATAGTCTGCAATATGATAACAATGAGGAAGAAAGCGATGACTTTGACGAACCATGCCGTCCAGTGCATCCAGTTACCGAGTCCCATCATCTTCATGCTCTCCTTCAGTCGAAATTGTTTCTCAGCTACCAGTTCCTAAATAGAAATACGAGTCCTTCTATAAATTTCTAGTAGTAGAAAATTTATTTTTTTGGCTATAAACAAACAACAAGAACAAACGGTTTTTACGAAAAATCGCAATTTCAAGGTTCTTTCTTTATGGACCACAAAATAACAATAAATTATGGCATATGTAAACCTGTCTCAAAGTTGGCTTACACGTTGGCTTCATAGGGAACTGATGCTGATTATCAGTCAGTTTTATCAGTCGAAGAAAAATCTGTAATTTGTTGTTCCCAAACGAATACTTGACAAGTTTGTCGATTTAATCCTTTAAGTGCCAATGGACAGTTAACTACCCAAAAGGGAGGGAGGTTTCGTTAGTTTTTCACCAATAACAATATTACTTGTTCTTACCTTTACAATCATAACTGCGGTGTACATAAAAGCTAAGACAAAAATAGTTGGCATTGTTGACGAGATGATGGTGATGAATGTGTCTTCACGATAATCAGGATAAGGAAAACTCTGGTGAGAGAGAGAGAGAGAGAAAAAAAAAAAAAGACGCACGGGGATTTATCATCGTATAACATTAGAACAACGTTGTGATGGAGTCGTATCAACGTCCATACAACCTCATTTAAACGTTGTGTACTGGATGGGAAGGCTATTTAAACAACCTATCGCAGCTTACAAGCTTATTATGAAAGCGCCGTAGAAATATTAAATATCAAATTACTTAAGATAAATTAAAAAAAAAAATGCCCACCTTGACCCCAGACCAAATTTTGACAAGAAAATACTTTGTTTCTTACATATCTGCGTTTATGGATGAAAGTTTTCATTAATAAGCACAAAACCAACTAGTTAAGAGTTTATATGAATTTTCACGCATATGTTTCAAACAATACAAAAAAAACTTACTCTCAACAGACGAGGGGATGTTTTATTGCTTTGTGTCAGCGTGCGGACAATACTCGCGTCCAATGCGTGTTGTATGGGTAGAAACAACTTTGTGTAAAGACTACAAAACAAAAAATAAAACACAAATACTATAACAACGTGGTTAAACATACTCTTAGATAGAGTAACTGTAAGTTTTATAATTACTTCTAAAAATTCATTAACTTTTCTTATTGAAAAAAAAATCTTCTTCGTTCAAATTTAGAGAGTCGTCTAGTGAAGATAACGTCTTCATTGAACGTCATTGTAACGTCGCCTTGACGTCAAAATATTGAAATGACGTTGAAAGAACGAACTGTTGAATTTGAAATAACTTACTCTTTTGAGGGAGGACCTTGGGCTTGGAAGAAAGGATAGACCATTTGAGTCCTCCACGAGTCTTGTCGTTCATCGTTTAGTTTCTTTGGAGTTGAGTGGTGCAGACGAATACTGTATTTCACATTATTTGGTAATGGACCACCAGTGTAGTCGTCAAAAGTAATTGCTAACATAATGAAAAAAGTAGAGATGTTGGTTATTAGATTACGAAAAACGAAAAATGAAAAAGGACGGTAGTTTACAAAATGTTGTCTAGTTTTGTAGCACTTCATGCGGTTATTTTTGCACAGGACTACAAGAAAAATTCACATCACACGAAGACAATAAAAATGATCATGGTGTAATGATGGTGTACAATTTCCGTGGTTATCAACTAAGAGTATCTCGAGCTCAGTTGCAAAGCACAGGTATATTACATAGCGAACCACATCAAAGAAAGATAAAAATAATGGATCATAACACAATCCTTAGTTATACTACAAACAAACACCAAACACACCTCCGAGGTAATAGTCTGTTCCTTGTTTAACAATATTCAGCATTTCCTCTTTCGACTTAAATTCAACATTCGATTGCGATTGGATGGTTAAATTGACACCAAGACTTGCAGCTACTGGAGCAAGAATATCTCGAACTGAAAAAAATGAAACATTAAAGGAGGACAAAATAAGTATTTCCCTCTAGACTGGGTGGTAGGCTCACAATTCTCCACAAAGCTTATCAAAAAAATATAAAATGAAATGAAGAAAAAACAGGTGTATGGAAAATAAACTTCAAGAGGAGTCTTGCCCAAAGATTTCTTTCCGTGAAATATAAAATTTTCACGAAAGGTGTGATTAACGTAACTCGTCTTCCCACAAGAATTCCAGACGTTAAAGTAAATGAAATAGTTAAGTCATTCTTCAGGCAAACCCCAGCCAAAAAGAACGTCTTTTATATGTATTAAAGACAACTGTCAGTACCTGTGTCATTGAATGGGTAATATGCCAAGTAGAAATTGGTTGTCTCTCGTATGGATTTCAGACGCTGTACTGTTGATCTTCCCGAGGTTTGTGTATCTTCATAGGTGCCTGATAAGAGAAGGAAGAGAATGTAGATATTTAAACATTTTGATTATGCTTGGAAGAGCAAGTGGGTTGTGTGTTAAAGATTCCAAGGCTAATCTTGTTAGTAAAATCACGGTGGAAACTGCATATTACTCGCTCAAAATGTTTTCTTTGGTCCCTTAAAACCTTTCCTAATACTTCGAGGGGTTTACTACGTGGGTGAGAGAGAATTGACAAAAAGATTAAGCTTCGACACCTGGCGTATTCATTAGGACCAGCGTAATGAATTTAATAATGCAGTTTGAGTAAATACTAGTATTAGCGTACCAGAGTCGGTAATTAATTAGGGCGCCCATAATATAAAGGCCAACAAGGTACGTAATTTCAACACTTTCTGGACGTTTTTATTATGCCATGTTATGACAAGAACACAAAACTTTTATTTAAGAGTCGATATAAAAGGCAAACTT
>JAUEKX010069907.1:3039-15221 GCA_031834005.1 Dendronotus venustus
TAATACTTCATTCTCCATAATACTTCATTCTCCATAATACTTCATGCTCATAAATATGGAGCAATAACATAACAACACTTTTTTAACGTGCCAACAAAACGCCGACAACTTGGCATTTGAATTTGAAATGTGTCAACGAATCAGATATTCGATAATTTATTCTCATTTGCCATTTATAAACTTCCCTTTTCCCACTAGTACCAAAAAGACAACATGGCTACCATCTGTTACGCTGATAAGCGTGGTTTAGTTAACGCTCGTCCAATCGAAGTGCAAATCCATTACATCGTTTATGGACGTAAGTATCTCACTTGTATTCAAAAAGCATTCTCAACACATCAGTAGGAGAGCCAAAAGAGCAGCAATAATTTGAGAGTCACTACAGGATAATTATTTTTGCTCTCCTTCATAGATGTTGCGAATGAGATGAGGGAAATTATTAGTAAAACACAACTGTTTATTTTCGATATTTTCTATTAAGAAAATTAGTGGCAAAAACTGGGTTACTTTTGCTTCTTAAAGATTACGTCATAAATAACATAAAATTTACCGCTCAAGAAAAACATGAATGATGTTTCGATCGTGCGCAGGTTTTGTGCTTTCACCTGATACGTTAAAAATAATTCAAAAATTTTGCTTTCGTTCAGGACGTGACCCATGTCTCGACAAACAATGCGGAAACCTTGAATGTATCAACCCAACATGGGACACAGCTGAGTGTGGATGCATCCAATCTTGTCCGACAACAGTCGATGAAGTGTGTGGTACCAATATGAAGACCTACATCAACCGATGTCAGTTAGACAAAGAAAGCTGCGAGTCGAAATACAAGTTTACTTTCGCACACAAAGGAAAATGCGAAAGTAGGTTTTTACTAATTCATATATGTTTAGGCACCTCATTCCGTATTACTCATCAGTTTTAATTATTGCTGTTGTTAACTTCTTTGAATGTAATGTCAAAATAGTTTTTTTATTTAAATTGTATACTTCTTTTTTAGAATTCACTTTGGACCACGGTCGCTATCCGTTAGCCCGACAACCAGACTGTGATGGTCTCTACTGCGCTGTCATCCCCACCAATAACAATATCTGGTATAAGGACGCACCAATCCACGTTCAAATCACCACGAATTGGATGAGGCAACACATTTCAGCTCACGGACCATCTGCCTCCTGGGTGGAAAATGTAACTCCTAATAGCTTCCGCGCATGCGTGATGCAACCTGGCCGATCTTCTTTGACAACTGGTCCATCTATCAACTGGTTTGCTTACCAAGGAGAAGTTGAAGAGGTATGTCCGGTATCTTTCATATGACGTCATATATAGCCTGAGAGCTTGAGTTTAAAACCTAAGAGTTTGTTTATAAATGGATGGTGTGCAAATTGACTTGTAATGTCATAGGTACATAGTAAATTTCAAAGTGAATCGACGTAGTATGGACGTTGAATCGATGTCGTAATAAGGTTGTCAGATGGATGGATCTAAAATCCTTTTTTAATAAGTCAGCCAATCAAGCTCAGGAAGTTAGAAAAACGTTTTTAAGATGTCGTTCTAATGCTGAGAGTGAGATGTATTGTTGTTTTGGTTGTTGTTATTTTCTTTGTTTCTTAACCCCACAGGTGAAATCACACAAAATTGAAGTTGGAGAGTGGCACTCTGGTACTCACTGCGTGCCAGTTCATGAACGAAAACATGTGCAAGAGGTTCACCCATTCATGCCAAACGTCTGCCCAAAGATTGCCCTCAAAGATGTCGGCAAGGTTGATCAAGATAGATGGCAATACGATGCCCATTTGATGTCCCAGATCTACGGTCAACACCACCACGAGTGGTTCAAGAGAATCTTGATGGGTTACGGAGTCAAGAAACTGAACTTGACCAGTGGTGTAAGTAGTAATTTGTCTGTTTCTAATGCAGCGTCGTTGGTATTGTAATAAAGTATATAAAATAACAAGAAATGTTACATTGTATACCTTTTCAGCAAAAATAAATTAAAGATGAAGTGTTTCTTTCGAGAAAGGTTTATGCCTGGTCCATGCCTGTTATCGATTTTCTTTTAATTTTCATTCCAGCAATACCTTTTTGTCCGTTTTGGCTGCCATTATGAAACTGTGAAACTTAGGGATCTGGTGATTAGTTTACCTGTACAGATCACATTTAGAGACAAAGTGCACCCCTATACTATATTTTGCGGTGGTCAATGGTAGATTGTTGCATTGCTTCTCTGTCTTAAATCAGGACGCAATCTTTTTGCAATATAAACCTCTCGAAATTGAATATTAGTTTTTTTTTTACCTTTGAATAGATGGAAGTGGATGGAGTTACCTTGATGATGACCGTTGAGCACACAGAGGCTTCAGTAACTAAATCGAAGGTTCATGATGCTGTCAATGTGTGGATGGAATATGACGAGCGAACACACGATTCCTACGTCTGCTTGAGAGAAATGCAAAATTGGGATGGAAAACACAAAGGAGTCCACGTTGTAAGTTAAATTAGAAACTATATACAAACTTGGATATTTTAATTTGCCCACTATTTATTACCGTTATGTCTTTGTGATTGTCATTTATTATGTATTTGCTACGAAAATTAGATTAAAAATTATTGTAGTCAATGTCTGTATATTTTGCTTTTTAGCACTGGACTTTATTTAACAGCTCAATGATCCGCAACCTCGGATTTGCACAGAAAATGGAATTCAAACCAGCCCCAGCAAATGATCACCACGCACAATGTCAGACACAAATGTTTCTTCCCGAAGGAATGGACCTGATCAATAATGGTGCAACAGCTTTGGTGTCGCTGACACATCGCATAAAACCATACAACTCATTGGACTCCATGAAGAGATACCAACTCCACCAACAGCAGTTGATGATGGGTAAGCAAATCGTGATTGTTTATCATTATCACTATTTTGCATAAACAACTAAAGAGTTCTATAGTTCTACAGCAAAGCCTTTAAATTTTGGACCGGGCCAACTCAACATTTTTTTAACCTTAGATAACTCAACCAATCAGTCAACCCACTAAAATCTCCGAATTTTGCGATAGTTTCTACAGTTAGTAACCAAGTGTTTCTACTAATTTATCAATGCCATTGTCTCTTCAGGAATGAACATCGGAGACGTTGATATGGAAAAGAAAGAAGTCAAAGAAAGCTGGATGATGCCACATCTGTGGAGAGCCAACCTCACTGGATGGAGGCCACACATGCGTATTGATAAAGACAATGACTATAGCGCTTGGGTTGAGGTAAAGGATGTGATAGACATACTTTAGAGGGTTTTGGAGTCTCAATAACATCTGCGAAGGAGAATGCAAAGGCATTTTTTTGGTAATGTTTCGCAACAGATAATTGTCTTTCTGTTCTCCTACACATGTGTTTTGCTAAGTTAAGCTTTAACAGTTTTTTGTAAACAAAGCAAGCATTTACCTGGCGCAACATTTTCCGGCTAGTGTAGATAGACCTTAACATTTTGCTACATCAACATGTATAAAGATGTTACACAGCAATGATAAGCAACTTAAACTATTTTCTCCAATTATGATGTTTTTTATAGTCAATGAATGGCACTCACGTCACCGTCTGTCAAAAATCAGTCAATACTGGTTTTGTTCGCGAAGGTGTCACCGCTAATGTCTTCATCTTGCCAGGTTTGTTCAATTTTGTTTTTTAATCAATATGATACAGAGTGACGAGCAGAAACGTAATACTTCTCACTCACATAACGTTCCGATTATCAAATTATTTTTGTGCGTTTGTATAAAAAAAATCGATGGACATCAATTAACGTACATGCAATATAGAAACTAAAACCTATTTTTACTGGTCACCCTATATTATATCAATGTGTTTCAATTAAATGGTAGCATACGTCGTTAGAACTGACGACGTTGACGTCAAATGGCCGTTGTTATGCCGTCACATTTTCTGACGGTTCTCCAATGCAATTTCTTGATAAAACTTCAGATAGTAAAAAGAAGATACCAAAAAAGTATTATTGGGAACATCTACATTTAAATACATAAATCAAGAAAGTCATTTGTTTTCTATTATTATTATTATTATTATTCTTTTCCATAGATCGTTGTCCAGCAGGCTACCGTCTCTTTAAGAACGGTTTCTGTGGTAGATACGTAACTCCATGCAAGAACGTTCAAGAAGCTTCTGACGTCTGCAAACTTGAGGGTGCTTTCCTCGGTGCACCAGAAGATTGCCGTGACGCCGTATGGTTTTCGTACATGGCCAGTCAAGTCAATGTACACGTTGCTAAGACTGATGCAGCCCAAGAGGGCACATGGGTTAGAGGATATGGTAAGGGCGTTTTCATGTTATAGTTTTTTTTAGAAGCCTGTGATATTGGACTTGTGATATAAGTTCACAAGCTTCATGCTTGACTGCTTAATTATTTTATCACCCTATTCCAAAGTCAGTAAGCTTAAACGGAGCTGTCAGATTCCAGGAAATACTTATCATATTGAGATACAAATTATAATATCTCAATAGAAAATTGTTTAACTTATTATGGACGTACGTCTAAAGGTCATCCTTACAAGAAACCCTGATTCTGAGCAATACCCAATGGAATTTAGGGTAATTGTTTGCTTTATAAAACTCATCAATACACGAAGAAGGACTTTGCCAACCTTGTACGACGTCCAGCTTAGTTCGTCAATTTGGACGTTGCACCTGCTACGACCGTTTTTCTACTTCCTTTTTTTTCTCTTTCATAGATAACCCAAGTACAAGTAATTATTACAACTGGGCCCCAAATCAACCAAGTGCTGCTACTGTTGATCTCGATTGCGCCTACCAGAATGGTTTGACGGGCAACTTCCAAGAATACTCTCAAAAATGTGACCAATGCCGTCCTTTTGTCTGTGTCAAACGTAAGTGCAATCCCTGCATTATATTTATTATTTGATACCTACAAGTCATCATTATATGGATAATTATATGTATTTCGCCAATCAGTATCTTGTAGTCAACTTTGGTTAGCGGAAAATATATTGATGTAAAAAAAGAATGAAATTGACATTCCAACTGATTGATAATATTTCTTTATGAACGTTAGAAGGACGTTATAATGACGTATTGTTAATTTCTTTATTATCTTTGTTTCAGCTGCACCTTGGTTGTCGTGCAAGTTCCGCAAGCCCGGATATTGCAATGATTGCGGTAACTGTAATAAGGGAAATCCTTTGATCAATCCTTTCAGCTACACGTGTGACTGTATCCCACCATACACTGGAACACATTGTGAGACAAGACGACTTGAAGCGTAAGTAGACAAAATATTTACGTCAGACGTCTTTACGACGTCTTTCGGACGTCTTGTATCGCTTGAGTCATCTTGTAATTTAATAAAATCTCAACCTTTTCGATCCCTTTTCCAAACTCAAATCTTAGTTTTTAGTATTGGCTTTAGATGAGCTAACCAAATTGTGTGTACGTTAGAAAGACGTCATTTGGACGTTGGACGTAAAAACGTAAAAAACAATGTTCTAACGACGGGGGGAATACGCAATAGAAAACGGATTTGGATTTTTTCGCGTTGCCTGAAAATGAGATCAAAAATGAAGAAAGGGGATACGTACCGGAGATACATGGACCCGCACACAAAATGTCATAATTCCTAATTGACCGATCAATTGACCGAGATATCCTAGCTTAATGAGATCCTTAATGAGACGCTGTTTTCCATTTTCGGTTTTATTGCGTAACCTCTCTATTGATCCCTCTGAAACGATTCTCTCCTGCGAGTTACCAACAGTAAAAATATTTCTAAATTCTTCCTATTCACTTTTCTTTCAGTAATCCTTAAATTGGCTCGCCATCTCTCTCCGACCAGTTAACAAGCGCCGATCGCGTCAAAAAGACGATCAAAAAGACACTGGCCAATATTTAAAATCACAACAATAAAATTTGTTTTTTTCTCGAGTAGTGTTCCTAGTTCGATCCTTGTTTTTTTGATTTTTTTAAAATGGTTACTATTCAATTTAACAATTTGTATTTATTATTATTACCATAAAACTTCTTCTGAATAACTAATACTTTGATTTATACTTTTGATCCTTTGGGATCACTTTTGATCTTTTTTCGTTTTTATTTTTTCGATTATTTTTTCGTTTTTATTTTCGTAATTTTCTTGTAAGAAACATAGTATATACCTATTTTTTTTTTTTTCGTTTTACATTTAAATAAAAATGTGTGTTTTCCTGTACGTTAAATATATGTTTGTCATTCTTTGCTTCTCTTCCATTTTTTGATGATCCGATCGTCCAATATCTTGGCAGACTGTCAGTGACAAACAGAGATTGTAAATGGTGATTAGGGAGAAATTGTTAATTATTATAAAATATACACTCTAACTCCAACTTTTCTCAAGATTTTGAAACATTAGTCGGGAAATCCTGTTACCTTTTTTTTGTATGCTTCTTCCAGTCTAAATGTAGTTCAGAGTTTCCAAACGAAAGAATTTAAAGTCCGAGCATAGTCAGAATTCGATCAAAAATTCGATCAAAAATTCTTAGCATTTCGATAAAAGAAATTCAAGTCAAGATTTTTATTGTTAATTATTACCATATTTGTACTTGTCATAACTTTAAAATCACGAACGTTACACGTGTAATTCTCATTTTTAGTATTCAGAGCACGTTCTCTCCATTGCGATCCGTGTACTACCCGTGTCCAGTGGTCCAACAACCAGTGGATCGATCAACCAGTGACAAGTAATTTATAAACATAAATAAATATGTTACCATTGTTGGTTCTTATTAAATTCATTTATACGTTGATTTGCCACAATGTTTCGATCAATGTTTCGAGATCTGTTTCGACCAGTGTTTTTACCAAATCGAAAGACATATAAACTGGATCATAAACTGATCCAATCTATAAAAACAAGAATTTAAAAAATTCGTTGATTAAATAGATATTACATGTATCAACGATCGTATCAGATGATCTCGTATCAACATATCGATCTCCCGATCACATATCGATCTCCCGATCACATATCCACAGTACTCCTCTAATGCAAGTCTCTACCTCGGATCCTACCTCGAGAGTCATTAAATGTTTTTCAGATTTTGTGGATTACACAACGATCACGATCTCGGATCGATCTCGATCTCAACGTCGTCGATTGACAACATTTGTGGCGATATGATTTGTTATTTTTATTTTCTGTCCAATATGCTCGGACTTTATTGCTTTTGTTTGGAAACTCTGAACTACATTTAGACTAGAAGAAGCATTTTTTTAATTTTATAATAGATAATAATTTCTCTCCCTGATCAATCGAATCCCATAATCTCCATTTACAATCTCTGTTTGTCACTGACAGTCTGCCGAGATATTGGACATAGATCTCTTTTCGATAGAAATTCGATAGAATCGGGTAAAATCATCAAATCTAAAATATTGGAAAATCTATCGCGTTCGTCCGACAGGTCTCTTTATTTATATGTATCAGATTTGTATATATTATTTAAATGTTGTTTTATGGTGGATCTATATTATGGATCCCGACAGCGGGTATTTCCGATAATTTAATCCGGATCAATTTACGATGGGTATTTCCCGATCTCCCATAACAACAATGATCAACAATAGATCAACAATAGATCAATAGGAGATCAGATCGAACTAATAGATCAACTAATATTAGTTTGACAGTCTAAACATCGCATCGTTAAATAATTGATCAAATAATTAAATGATCAGAAATGGGTGCCGCAATCGAAAATAGCGAGCAATATTTGGATCAATATTTGGAAGAATCCAATATGGGATCCAGATTCAATGATCGATTCAATTACGAAAATAATCGTCCATGCGATAATGCTAAAATGGTTTGGTGCATTCATAATTTCACATCAAAACTACAAGATGCAAATGTTAATTACCATCGTTTTGTCTTCGACAGTCTGTTATGCTTAATGGAGCGTTTTGTTTACGCCTGGCGATTGAAAATCAATCTACATGGTGACTACCTATCGCTGTACGTGTGCCAAGTAAGAACAAAATTTGACTGCATATTAATCTGGCCAGTATGTCTCAGAATCAAAACAACCTTGTTGTGTCCAGCTGACCCTACAAAAAGTATATGTCAGGAGTTTTATGGTGAGTACGGTAAGCCAAGCGATGATGAAAATGTTGTCAAATATTTTGGGTTCTTTCATTCGTTCAAAAAGATGGAAGAGGATGGCTTCGTTAAGGATAACACAATTTACTTGAAAATGGAATTGTTTACCCTCTAATCTTATATAACCCTTCACATGCTGATATCCTTTTAAAAGATTTTTCGTCGTTTTTACTGGTGAAATATCAGTTCAATTTAACATGTTTATCGCCAGTATCGGATCACACCAGTATCGACACAATAAATTTAGTTCTCTTTAATCAAAGCTTCGTTATCGTGCGATCTCATTATCATCTGGTCAAAGTTTTAAGCTCTTCTTAAGCAAGTAACATTTTTTCGTATCACAAACATCTAGAAATGACTTTCAGTAGCCGATCCAGTAGCCAAGGGGTTAAAATTGTTTTTCAATTTTTTTTTCTCATGTATTCTTTCTTTTCAACATTTTCATTCTTAATTTATTTTAAAAAAATTTGTAGTTTTTAACAATATATAATATATTTAAAATAAGATTTCGCGAATTTTGCAAATAGTTTTCGAAATCATCTTGTAATATTAAAATAAAACGAAATATAAATGTAATCACCAAACTAGCCATAAAAATAAATAAAGTGTCTAAAAAAGAATTTTTTACTTTTTACCATTCTCAGTCATCTCTCAGTCTGAAGATCGAATCTCTTTACCAAATTAGTAAAATAAAATTTTGAATTTAGAACACTAAATATTTTTCTTTATGTGTACGATGCCTTATGTATATAGGACACTCGAATCGCTGATTTCTTTCAAATCTAAACTAAAAAAACTCTTTCTTTTTTTTCTTTTTTTTCCTTTTTTATTAATTTTTTTGTTTTCCTTGTCATGTTGATTTTTTAACATTCTTTTTAACCCTAACATTAAAATTATATGCTGCCTAAAAAAGCTGACGAATTTTTCAGGGTATGCCACTATAAACATAAAATATTATTATTATTATCATTATTATTAGTAGTAGTAGTAGTGTCGCCCATGCCGGTACACGACGTCAGAATGACGTCATTTGGACATTATTGTGACGTCAAAACGTAAAGATTAAACGTTGTATATAGCTAATAACGTCTAGCTGAGCATTATCTGAATACCGAAACGAGGTAAACAAATTACAGAATTTCGAGTTATTTTTATCAAGGCCAACAGTGTATTGGGAGAAAAGTATTTCGAATTCTTGTTATAATAGGTTGAACGAAGTTGAACTCTTCTCTACATAAACCAAACGTGTATATGGAGAATGAATTTTGAGAATTTTATAACGTTTGAGGAGTTGAATTGCACATAAGGTTGAAGAGGCAATGGAATAAAATGAAGAAGTAAAATTTTATGATCGATATAGGATACGTTAGTTTGGAAACGAAGGTTCTGTTGCTGCTTTATATTACTTTTCTCTTTTTGTTTTTTTAAGAAAAAATATATTTAATGATAAAGCGATATGACAATTATTTTCCGATCTTCTTAATATTCCCGCTCTTTATTTCCAAAATCCGATCATTAATATCATAAAACCCTCGTTAAGAAAATATGTAAAATATACAAGGAAAATAGTAAGGAAAGTATGTTATATTGTATGAATGAGATTATTGAAAAATTCAAAAATAAGATCTGGGGAAAAAGGATTGGGGCAAAATGTTCCTTCTGGCCACAATATCAAGCCTGTCTCTTTTTTCTTTTCTTTTTATAGGGATTTTTATCCAGGGTTTCCCCTCCAGTACTAATTAGTTTTCTATCAATGAGGAATCTTTGTCTGTGTTATGAAAACTCAGAATAATTAAAAGTGAGAAGTTATCTTCGCCACTGGGACCAATAAATAGTAAGCTCGAATATCCACTGATCAATAATTGGATCGTGGCTCGAAGTAAAAAAAACACATCAGATTGTTGTTTCCTTTTTATTCACAAAAGCGTAGAGGTTTTTTTTAAACAATTTTTTTTGTTTTTACTTTATTCTAGATTAGAAAACCTCGTTACTAACCAAAATTACAAATACAAAACTCTCCTACAAGAGGTACAAAAAATAACAATTTTTATGACAAAAAAATTAATCGTATAAATTGTGAGAGAATCGAAGACAATGATGTAAAAAACAAGAAGAAAGCATCCTTCCCAATCTCACGTTCATGTCGTCACATTTTGCATAAGATTTATGGCGTTCTTAGCTTTTTGCGGCTTCTTATTATTATTATTTACTTGTTTTCGCAACGAGGACCGCTGTATGGAGGCATACAGTGACATGCCATTGAACCATTCATGCCATACGTACATTTACCACCGTTCATGCAGTGTGCCATTGGGAAATCACAACTCAATTGACGGACAGCTATAAAGAATAAACGAATGATGATCATTTAAACATTTGATTTACAATTTACAATT
Organism: Dendronotus venustus; assembly: GCA_031834005.1. Taxonomy (NCBI): domain Eukaryota; kingdom Metazoa; phylum Mollusca; class Gastropoda; order Nudibranchia; family Dendronotidae; genus Dendronotus; species Dendronotus venustus. The sequence goes on from JAUEKX010069907.1 coordinate 13,595, forward strand.
TTCCCAGCCGACATCAAAACGTAATGTTGCGACTTCAAAACGTAATATTGCGACATCAAAACGTAATGTTGCGACTTCAAAACGTAATATTGCGACATCAAAACGTAATGTTGCGACTTCAAAACGTAATATTGCGACATCAAAACGTAATGTTGCGACATCAAAACGTAATGTTGCGACGTCAAAACATCAAAACAACGTCGTTCTGACGTCGTGTGGGATATTATTCTCATGTTGGATTATTATTACCGTAAATTTTCCCCGATAACATCCCGATTTTTCTTTAACAGGATTTCAGCTTTGTACTTGCTTGCGTGTACACGTTATTTTATAAGAACATGATTTATAAGAACGTCGGGCCGAGATTCTGCCAAAAATTGATCCAAAAATTAAGAACATCCTACGAACATGCTCAGTCAGAATCTCTTTAAGATTTGACAATTTATTTTTCTCTTTTACATACAGGAACCAATACTAATACCCAGATGAAAAACTTTTTTTAATTTTTGTGTAAAGTCGTTTGGGGCTGGCAATTAGCGAAAAATTAATTACATCATCCAGCCAATGCTGAAATTTAATAAAAACGAGAAGTCTGAATGCTCGTTTTGTCCGCGCAGTTTAAAGGTTTAAAAACCCATTCTATGATATGTACCAAAATCATTTATCTCGAGTATTTAGTGAAATCATCAATTAGCCAACTTACGTTTTCCACACACATAACCAGAACATACACTACAATCTTGTGAATGCTCTGTGAAATCATTTGGACGTCCATCTTGGACTGCGCAATCGAAGGATGCAGCAGCAGCTGATGGCTGGCCAGTTGCCCACCTGAAGTACGTTGAAGAATCAGTAGAATCTACAACAAAAAAAAAAGCATTGTAAGGTTATGAAGAATATTACAGTGTTGTTATGACATCAAAACGTACAAACAACGTTATAACGACATCGTTTTGACGTCGAGGTAATTACCTTCACGCTTCCATGTTCCTTCTACTGCGCGATCAGTCTTTGCGACCGATACTGATTGCTGGTTAGCCAAATAACTGACGAACACATTCTGTGGTCCGTTGGCTGGAGCCACCATCTTTTCACCACTAACTTGACATGAGCTAACAGCGTTATTGTAGTTGTTGCATGTTGGGGAATAACGGTAACATTTATCATGGAAATCCACCTGCGAACCTTCGCAACGATCTAAAAAAAGGACAACAAAATATTATTGTGGTTTGTGGCTTGTGGGAATTGTGAATTTATTATTATTACTTTTTGCATTGTACTGGTATTACTAATAAAAAAGAAATTTCACTATTAGCTAGCAAATATATTGTTTTTGTATTTAAAAAATACAGCAAGACATTAATCAACGTTTTATCAAGAAGCTATTGCTCGTTGCTTTGTTTTTGGAAGTCGTGGTGCTTGAACAACTAGATGATAGTTATGTGGAAAAAGCTTACCAGGAAGGACAACCACATTGACCATAACTCCTTCGTAATTGAAACCAGTGAAAACTGATTTTTGACAAACGCGAATGTGAGTCTTATTCATGCCCTGTTAATAAATACAAAATTAAAAATAAATGCATTTTTTCTGACATCTTCATTAGTTCTTAAAGTTCATGATGTCC
>JAUEKX010069907.1:15321-25685 GCA_031834005.1 Dendronotus venustus
CATCTGAGTTATAATTTGGATGGTTAAACATACCTCAACCCAAGCACTGTAGTCACTGTTTTTGCTAATGCGCATGTGTGGTCTCCACCCAGTGAGGTTGGATCTCCACATATGTGGCATCATCCAGCTTGACTGAGGTTGCTCATCATTAAATTGCATGTCACCCATTGGCATACCTGGATATGAACGAAGAGATTAATTATTATATTAATTGATAAACTCATCGCACACTTTTTATCTACCTTTTCACACTCAACGAGATCTAAATTCACCACCTTAAGTAATTTTACTTAAATTCACAAAATTTCTTCTAAGGATTATTGCAGTAATCTTTATGAATATATCACTCTCTGTTTACCTTTCATGATTTCCATTTGATGGAGCTGATATTTCTTCATTGATTCGAAAGCAGCATGTGCCGGAATGTGATGAGCCAGTGACACCATCAGAGTTGAATCGTGAGCATCTGAGAAGTTCTGTGGCAAGAAACGTTGTGTTTGACAGAAAGCATAGTTGCTGTCCTCTGGCGCTCGCATCGATGGCTTGAAGTGAATTTTCTTGACGAATCCAAAATGGTTCATGATCATATGATCGTTTTCCATTTTGATTGGTTCTGGCGTTGCTTTTGGATCTGCTGCTGGTGTCTTATCGTCGTGCTGTTCGCTCTTGAAAACGTCCTCTTTTTTCACATTTTCATCCATGAACAATGTCCAGTGCTAGATTAGATAATTATATTAAAATTAAACAAAAATTTAGAAACGTGGTCATTGGTCACGTGATTGATTTAGTCAACTTACCACGTGAATTCCTTTGTGTTCACCGTCCCAGTTTTGCATCTCTCTCAAACAGACATAGGACTCTTGTGTTGCACCATCATACTCCATCCATACATTGACCGCATCTTTGGATTTGACGACAGCGTCTTTAGCACTTTGTTCGACAGTCAACATCACGGTCGCACCACCAATGTGCATCTGTAAAAAAGAAAACCAAAAGATCAATAAAATCCCTATTGTGCTTTGCAAACTCTATTGTCCCTCACTCTGTTGTTTTGAAGTCGTTTTGACGTCTTGGCGTCACGTTAACGTCCATACAACGTCGCTCTAATTTTGTCGCTTAAACAAATGCGTAGGAGAGAAAAAAAGTAAATTATCATTTAAATAACACTACAAGGTATTTGTTCTTCACTCTCCTTCGTAGTTCTCTTTGATCGTTTGACTTGAGTTATCAAAAGTTTTATCAATTTATTATTGTAACTTACACCGCTGGACAATTTCAATTTTTGGACTCCATAACCCATCTTCATTCTCTGGAACCACTCGTGTTGATGTTGGCCGTAGATCTGGGACATCAAGTGGGAATCATAATGCCATTTCTCGTTCTCAGGGTCTGGCTTGTAGTCGTCCAAATCAGTTCTTGGGCACGATGGTGGTTTGTGTGCTGTTGGTTTTTCCATGGTCTTGCGCTCGTGGAGTGGAACACAGTGGGTTCCAGACCTCCAGTCTCCGACTTCGATGGTGTGTGTCATAACCTAACAAAATTATAGTAAATTGTTTGTTTTAGAAAAAATGAAAGCTGATATCTTAAAACAATTGCAGTTCGCTTTGCTTTTAAAAAAGGACAAGATATTTTACGTAAATTTTAAGTGAATAAACTTTCATTAGATTTTTCTTGAAGGTATATCAATCAATGGTGGATCCAGAGTGTGTCAAACATCTCTGGAGGAGAGTGAAAAAAAGTAGTTAGCCTTGAAAAAACCTTAAGATAATTAATTTCTAGCTCTCCTTCCCATAGGTTTGACGCACTCTAGATTTAGTTCACTTTGTGGTTTGAATTTGGTATAAAAAATTGTTAATAATAATCAATGATTTATAAATCAATCTTTGTTCTTACGTGCTTATCTTCTCCTTGATACGCCAACCAGTTAATGTAAGGTCCTTTCGATTTAACTTCACGCCCTGCTTCCATGACACACGCCTTGAAACTGTTCGGTGTAATATCCTCCACCCATGAGGCGGTGGCGTCGTGTGTTGAAAGACCAGCACCGGAGATGCTGTTCATCCAGTTGACGGAGATTTGAACGTTGATCTTGGCATGTGGGTACCAGATTCGGTTGCCGGTTGAAATGACAGCGCAATATAAACCGTCGCAATCTTTACCTGTGACGGCCGTCAATTGGTTGCGTCCGTGAGCAAGTGTGAGATCTGCAGAGAAGAGGAAAAAACAAAATAAACATAACTTGGTGTAACCTCTCAGGGTGAGAGCACTAACACCGAAAAAAGTGCTTTTTTTTGTGTAAAAAACTCTTCTTCGCAAATGTTTTAGTACGTATACACATAATACATAAACAAACATAATTCTAAATTTTTGTGTTCTTTTGTTCTTAGATGAATGCTGACGTCATATCATCACAACAATCTGTTAGTTGATAGAATAAAAACGACGAACTTACTTTCGCAAGGACCGTGGTGAGCGTATTCGAAGGCGTCTTTAGCCTCGCATGCAGCCTTCTCCAGTTCACATCTGTTTTTGTAAGCTTTCATATTGGTACCGCACACCATTTCTCCACCTTCGTGGCAATGAGTGTTACAACTACATTTAGCTGTGTTCCAAGTTGGATGGATACATTCTTGGTGGTCAACGCAATTCTTCGACTCGATTTCACAGGTGTCTTGAGCTGGTAGATGAGAAAGAAAAAAGATGTTATTTGTAAAAGATTTTACGATAAAATGAAGCGTTTAACAATTTCTTTAATGATTATTTTATAAATAATTTAGAACCTATAACCTGAACTCATGACGCATAAGATATCACTTACCTCCATATATGGTATAATGAACCTCAATATTGGTCTTTCTAACTCCCATGATACCACGTTTATCAGCATAACAGACCGTCATTTGGTTTTCCTTCAAATACTACACAAGAAAAAGAAAGAAAGGAGGGAATAGTTAAAGCCAGTTAATTTTATATTTGACGCATTTTATTTTAAATTTCTTGCACTACAGCCTGTTCAACACTATATAAGCCTGATTATGAGCAGCCCACTAGTCTAGATTACCATGAAGATTTATAAACAAAATTGTTTCGTACAATATAGTATAGGTACCCAACCAAAACATTATATATTTCAAAACTAGCACGCGGATAAACATACTAACGATATATCATAAACTTTCCAATTCGAGACCATGTAGAGTTTTCAAACTTAACTCTTTTTAAAATTTTTCTCTTTAACTTCTTTGGAGAACAAAAATTGAAATAAAAATGTGCCTTTTTTAATCAAACGGAAATAAGAGACTTTTGTACTTACAGCAACCCAAGCAACAAGAGCAGATTCACACACGGCAGTATTTGGTTCGACAGCTTGGACAAGAACAGCTGGGCATGGATAGTGCCACTTGGTCAAGGTAACATTCTAAAATGCAATCAGCAGAGAAATTATTAATTATTATGGTGGTTGGTGATGGATGATCGAAAATCATATGTGTAGGAGAGCAAAAAGTCAATTATCTGTTGAGAAACATTAACAAATTAATTATTTTACTCTCTCCTTTACAGACGTTTGAATCGGCCTGAAGTAGTACAGTTTTTATACAAGGTTAGCCAGCATATGACATTAGAAAGGCGTTTTATGGACGTTGTGAGTTGATTAGGGTCGGATCGGCCCGGTTACTAACTAAGAAGAGAATTGCATATTACTTGACAGTAGAAGCTGTTCAATTGCTTGTGGTCTGCTGGGAATGCTTCGTTTGCTTGGAAAAGTGCTTTGCCCAATTGAGAAAAGTCATCTTGTGTATGGCCACTTGCAATACCATACCAATGCTATAAATTATAAAAAAGAAACTAATCAAAAATATGCAAACAAAAAAATGTAAACATCATAAAAACTGGTTTGTTGAGTATTAGTGTTTTGTTTTAAATAATATTTAGAAAGATTATAATAAAAAATTAAATTTCATGTCAATATCTTCCGTCGTATATACACTTACGATTTCGAAATCATGATGGTATCGAGACCAGGCGTAAAATTCTTCAACGCAATATGTTGCCCCAGTGCTGGTCACTCCTTTTGCCCAAACGACCATAGCATCAGTAGCGGTCATCAAACCATTCTTCAATTTGATAGTGAATTTCAAATTTGGTACAGAGGTGAATGTCTATAGAAAACAAAACATAAAAACAATATTGAAGAAAATGTTGAAGAATCGATAACTAAATAGGGTATCGATTATCCATTGTCGTGTTAGAAAGGAATTTATTTCACTTTTTTCTTACTGTTCTCAAAATTCATCGGAGCGTGCAGAGAGAGCGTTATTATTCAGTACCTTAGAGATAAATAAAAGCCTCAAAAGCAACTTTCTTTTTTCTTTTGATAATAATCATACCCAGGTCTCACATAAGCCTACTTCGTTAAAGAATCAGTTATTATAAAAACATAACATAGCATCAAAATAAACTTCCTTCTGAGATCATTTTTTCACGGCACAACCCAAACTTCAAAAGGGCTTGGGAACAAGATTGAAAGAAATTTTGTTTCATTACTTACGCTTGGGAAAGTAATGCTCGAGCATTTCTTGGCACCGGTGAGGGGTCCGAAATTATTAATGATGCCATGTTGTTCATTGATCGATTGTGGGGTATTGTAGATGGCCAACCAACGAAGTTTACCGTGAGCCAATGAGTTTTTCTTGCCACCGGGATGGGCGACGCAACCTCGGATACGCCATGGGTTGATATTCTCCACCCAGGTAACAGTTGGCTTGTAGGCGTCTTCGACATGATCGTTTGGATGTTGGTACTCGAGGAAAACTGATTTCGGTGATGATTGTGTTTCACTAGAAGGAGGAGAGTATTTTTCACAAAATGACCTTATTTAGTTGTTATTGTTCTCCCCTTTAGAGCTGGGAGTCAGTCAAAAACACAGTGGAAGAGAGCAAAAAACCAACTCGCTTTTAAAAACAACATGAAAATAATAGTCTTGCACCTCTCCTTCAGAGAGACAAATGTCACCCATCCATAACACTTGATTTTTAATTAGACAAATGTGATGAATATATGGGGTATTATTTTATGCAGTTTTATCAGGTATTCAATTAAACGTGATTAGTCTAATTAGTTAATTAATTAGATTAGTGTCCACGTGACCATAGGTATAGTATTTATAGATAGCGAAGTCTATAAATCTTAATTTTGATTTTGGAAAAAAAATACAAGATAAAAAATTTGTATCAGCTTAGAATTTTGTGTCAGTAAACTAAGCATTTGGTAAATGATCAAGAAAAACTCTTGTTTAATTACTAAAACACAATGTTGAGCCGTGAGCTTTCTTCTATCAAGCTAATTTTTAATCAAAAGTCATTAACTCATAAGAGTCAGTGTATGACTAATGTATAATCGGCTCGCCCTTTTTATATACAATAGTGCATTGGTAATTCACTATAATTCCCTCGTGTTGAAAATTACTAATTTCACATTAATTTGCATAATTAGCACCTGACAATGGTGCATAACTAACATAATTAAATGCTGTTTATTAGAATGAATAACCATTCCGAGTCTGTGATTAACATAATTAGCATCCTAATCCTCAATTAGTAATACACAAATATGATGCTTTTTTCTGATTTATGTTAGCTATATCTGGCTTTTTAGAATCCTCCTTTGCTTGCTTATCTCATGAAAACAACGAGAGCTAGCTAGCAACCTAGCCGGCTCACGACATTAGAACGACGTTATTTGTAACGTTGTAACGATGTCGTTTGACATGTAGATTCGTAGGTAAACCGAAAACTAAGAGTGAACCTTGAATAAGAAACGTATTTCTTACCTGAATTTGTTTTTCAACCAGATGTTGACACACTGGAAAGTCTTATCTTCATCTCCATGACCGAGTTCCACGCATCCATGGTCACGTGATTCGATATTGTGTCTACGTAATTCCAAATAATCGGGCGACGCCTTCCATGTGGGTTCGACGGCAGGTGTCGGGATGAAATTGGGGACGTGTGGGGAATTGTGACCGGCGCTTGATACGCCTGTACAGACAAAGAAAACAAGAAAATATTATTTTACCACAAGAACATTTATAAGAAACACATCCATAGGATAGCAGAAAGGCTATCATTTGGACGTTAAAGCAACGTCATTTGGACGTTGTAACGACGACGTTAAAACTGTTGTTACCCACTGGGGAAGCCTTAAAAATGTTTTGATAAAAACTAAAGAATGAAGTGATTAAATGTTCAAGACGCTCAAATCTTAACTTGTTGGTGTTTGGTATTCGAGTCTACTGGCTAACTTGGTGAAGATAACTTCTCCGTTAAATGTTCTGCAACAAATGATGGACCCTCTTTGATAATAGTCTGATTAATACTGAAGAGGCAATCCTGTGTAAAAATTCATGAATAAATAAATAAATAATAATAATAATAAAACAGAAGTATGAACTTACTGGCGATTAGAGCTAAAACTGTAAATGCTTTTAGCAGCATCGTGATCAATATTTCTTGATGCTCTGTATTCTTTCGTTTTCTTCGCTGTTTAATTTATCTTGTAGTTGATACCATCACATTTATACTCTACCACTCCCTCCCTTCTTCGTAAGAATGGACCAAATTCTATTTCAGGGGGTCCTGCTTTGAAATTACTCATTTTGGATAATTTATGCATCGAACATCAGGGTGTTGCAGCTGTTTTTTCTTCTTGTTTGTTTTTCTTTATGTGTATTTTCAGTACTCTTTTTTTTGAGTTTTCACATGCTCATATTTTTATATTGAATTTGGTATTATGCTGACATGGTGATAAATCTGCTTATCAGCGTGTGGTTTTAATGCAGCTTAACAGTGGGGGAGCCAAGCCAAAATCCTGCTTTATTATAATCAACAAATTAGCTGCATCTAATCATCTAAAGAATGTGATGAAACAATCATATAGGATAAGAAAAGAAAGTAGAACAATCACAATTAAAGGATGAGTAACCACGAATAGCTATAACACCACCATATGGAAAATTAATTTAAGCAGCCGCAGCTTGAAACCAAAACGTTTGATTTCCATACTTCTTTTCTTTCTTGATCTCATAAATTCAATAAATGAAGTTATATCAAAGGTAATGGATGCATAAAAACCAACAGTTTTCTCCTGTAGTTAGCAATTATCACCGGTGCGGTTGGCTAAAGATAATCTCCAACTAATTACATCGTATGTGTGTATTCAACGACAAAGAAATATGCTATAGAGCAAAAACAATAATAGCCTTGTTGTTGACATCGAATTAGTAAGAACTCATACATTTCTTTGCTCATTTAATGTTGAGATCCAAATGTCTTTATGATGATAGAAAAACGTACATTGAATATCCAGCCAGGGTACCAGCATGTTTTTTATTTCTTTTGAGAAAACACATGAATTTTTTTAAACTTCCCTCCTCCCATCGTATTTTTATAATATTTTGTAAAATTAGTCATACCTCAATTGAGCATCGATTCTTTACTCAGAGGCGAATCTAAACCTTCAGCAGCAAACGCGTATTTATAAGGGAAAGCAAAATGAAAATGATCTGTTGAGAAACCTTACAAGATAAATACCTTGTCATTCTCCTTCACAGATGTTGCTGCCCTTTTAAATTTGCCTCTGCTTACTGTTTAAATAAATCGATCGTTTCCACCATCAAAAGGAAAGAAGATGAAATTAATTTTATTTTTTCATCTCAGCAACACAACGTTAAAACGATACCATTCCAACGTCGTAATGACGTCAAAAGGTAAAAAAATAAATTTTTAACGACGTCGATCTGGACGAATATGACGACGTTCAGCACATGATGGCTGGGAAAAATTCTATTAAGGATTACTAACGATTTTCATTTTCATTTTAGTTTCTTTTTAACTCTTTAAGTGCCAGATCATTGTTTTTGAGTTTGAATTTTCAGTAGTAAGTCCAAATTTTCAAATGGCGCTACAAGTCGTTGTGTTTTCAAAACTAAATTAACGAACCTGTTTTTTTGGTAACGTTCGACAAGAAATTGAATTCTCTTTCATATGTGTCGCAATAAGCAATCTTTTTTTTTTCTTTTTGAAGTAGTCGAAAGTTACGACTCCGATAAGCAGACACTGTATTTCGGACTCCAAATGTGCAGCTATTTCAACAGTTAGGCAGTTAAGGTTATAATCATAATGTTATTTTCTTAGATTATTAAAATAGAGTTTTGAAATTCGACATCAACAAACAATAAATCAGACAGCCAGTTGGAAATAAATATCAAAATATCATAAAAATAAAAGGCTCATGTAAATGTTTATAATAAATCTAAAATCTATCAAATATAATATTGGACCTTGTCTGATTTTTCTATGAAAAGACGTATCCCGGATCCCCGGGACTTTATTTAGCCTTGAGTGCATGAATGGTAAATGTTAGAGAGAATCATTTATATTTAGTTTGGTTTTGACGAAGGCAAGCTTATAAAACTCAAATTATTGTTCAAGAGATGTAACGATCACTCATACTCTTTTCGAACATTTCGGAAATAATAAAATATAATGCTTACCATTAGTAAGTCATAATTACATTCGGTCACGTATAAATAGGACCTTATAGCATCTCTAGTCATTCTTTATTAATTGTTATCTTTTAAATCGAATTTTCCGATAAGCTGAATAAAAGAATCTACTTTGATACTGCTGGAACTGATGTAGCTATGGTAATCGTTTACAAAATCACTATCCTTTGTTTCTTTTGCGTTGATTTCGTGCTGTATGGGCGTTATTTAGTGTTATTTAGGGCGGAGCAGTGGCGTAATACGTTTACAAAATCACTATCTTTCGTTTCTTTTGTGTTGTTTTTGTGTTGTATGGGCGTTACGAAGGGTATTATTTAGGGCGGAGCAGTGGCGTTGATACTAAAATGAGAATAATGAACTTTGTCAGTGAGGATATGGTCAACGATATCATATTTCCAGTATGATTATTACAGCTGTGGAGGAGCGTGAAAACACATTTTGTAGCGTTTCTCAAAACATAATGGCATTTCTACTCTTCTACACATACGTAAAAGAATTCTTTTAAATCTTTTTTTTATAAGACAATTTATAGTTTACAATAAACATAATTTTATAAAGCACCATCTTTTTGGCAAACATAGGTGTAGGAGAGCAAAAAGACAATTATCTATAGAGAAATACTGCAAGATAATCGTTTTTATATACTCTCCTCCATAGATGTCATCTATTATGTTCTTCTTATACTCACCTTCTTAGAGGGATATTTTCGACGTCAGGATCAAAACAAGACCCACAGGTCAGCGCACAACGTTTTGACATCCACCCAGCCACCGCTTTATCTTCTGCTGTGCACATACCGGCCTTCTTCAATAACGTACAATACGGACTGTCATCGTCACATTCTAAAGTGTAAGAGTACCAGTAAAATATTCAATTAACCGGCACATTATATTACGGACGTGATCCACATGACGTTAGAATGACGTTAATCGAACGTCACGTACACAGGGGGGGACAAGAAACTCGTTTTTTATTTCTGTGAAAACGTGTGTAGGCAAGCATGCAAAGGTTTAAAAGGTTTAAAAGGTTTAAAAAGTAGTGTGCTATAGAGTCATTAGAAACTGATTATAAAGTTGTTAATGCGTGAGCTTCTCTGGTAATTTTTTTTGTCATGAAATGGAAGAAAAAAAGCCATAATTTAATCTCATTGCGCCTCTTGTTTTTATATAAGAAAGTTTGATTTTCAGCTGAGGCTGGATGTATTATATTTTACTTATTTCCAGGTTCAAATCTCCTCCACAAAAATTACAACCGAGAAAGATTTTGATCCTGGAATGTTGAAACTTTTTTAAACCGATCTATGGATAACACTGACTTTTCCAAAACCGTTCTAAAAAGTTAATTCTAGGTATATAACTTGTTCTTACTAAATAGTAAAGGAATTTAGAATTATGTTCTAATAAAGAAAGTTCTTATAAAAAAATAAATTATAGTTACCTTGACAAAATCTACAGCTCTCTTTACAGGCCTCTTTCATCCATCCGTTATACGTCTTGTCCTCGCAATAGTCTTTTTTTAAGGCATAATCAATACAATTGTACGTGAGATCGAAACAATCAGCTTGCTTGTACTCAGTCTCGTCTAATATTATGTGGAAAACAGAAGAAGAGAAATACAGCATACTACCATTAAGTGAGACTTTCAAGGAACCGAAAAAATTTAGTCCCAATTATCCAGGTTGTCACTCAACACAAGTATATTGTAGTCTGAGGAGTTGAGTTTGAGCTAAATTTGAGCTACTATTTTACCCTGGAAATCCGACTATGCGAAATGAAGACTGGATACGAGTATAGGGGTTTCT